>JAGDQP010069521.1:0-10875 GCA_022664845.1 Lepisma saccharinum
ATTCTGTACATTTCTTTTGCAGAAACCCTCGTATTAATAGACTATTCCTGTATCCTAATACTCAATTCATCTTTTATTTTTTAATATTTGTCATACTCCGAGCCTTTCTTGTAGTGCACATTTGTCATATGGTTACAGCATGTGTTTAACACATCTGCCATTATATCAGAAAAAATGTGGGTAAAATCTGCTAACTAAGCTGATTAATGCTGTCTTCCTTATGAGTAGAGCTTTAAAAAAAACTACTGTGAAAAGAACATTTTTTATTTTAGTTTTAGCTGCATAGGAGTTTCAATTTCCCTGCCGTCACTTGACACGGAATGAGTGCCACGATACTCATAAATCACGAAAACCCCACTTCAACATTCATCGCTTCGTTTGTTCTTGCCTTTTAAATTTTTTAAAATGTCAACGTCAGGATTTTTCAAGCCAGTGAGGAGAAACATGTTTTACAGCAAGATGATATATTAAAAAGGAGTACACATAAAACTATATGAAAAAAATTAATATAAGCGAGAAAATGCATGTACTTTTATTTACATTGAAGCTAGACAAATGTTAGTTGCAAATATTGTGCAAAATGGAAAAAACTGTATGTTGAAATGGGAAATATACAAAGTAGTTGAAGTGAATGTATTATTTCGTGTTATAACCAGACACACAAGAATCGTTGTAAAGTATTAAGCACAAAACTAGCTCTAAAATTAAACGTTACTTCAAGAGTATAATTAGAATCCGTGTATTAATAAACATACAGAAAGCAGGCCAGAATAATTAAAACATTTCTGGTTATGTAAATATGTCGGTAACACTTAAGCAGCAATATTTGTATTACAAAATGTAAAGTAGATATTTACTTCTATACAGAACTTGTACGCTGTAAGGACAGGACATTTTATTAACGTGGGATATGAGATACGTTTGCCCCTGAATTCAAACATGACATCGGAACGTAATCTTTCAGTCTTTAAACAGAAAGAGTTCAATGACAGATTTACAAAATCAATATCTACGATAGAGACGCAGTTTCTAAAGTCTAAATTATTCAAATAATGTCCGCCCAAAATACTATAATGTTATGATTAGAAGACAGCGCTTGTACTTATATACGTATTGCCAAATAATCCTCCCTCATTATGGCCATTCTAATTGGCAGCGCTTATGTTTAGAGAATTTTAATTGAATATTTTGTTCCTACTGTTAAACCCTTAGTAAGTTCTGTAATCACTTTGAAATCAATAGTTTGGATTTTGCTGATCATATTGTTACTCAAAAAACTAATTCCTGTAATTCATCACATATCATATGTGAATCTGAACATCCAAAGCTTCATACATTGTTTTCAAAGTAATTGAATTATATACTCCCACACATTTTAGTGTTTATTTATAATTTGAGAAGATTCGGCGTCATTACCTGCCATGTGAACTATATTCGAGTGGTTTTGAGAAATTGAAACAGTAGTATGAGAGTCAATATTCCGTTGTTTCTCATGTTCTTTATGATAACTAAAACAATATTTCGCTATTGTCTATTAGTAACTTCTGTGAGTCTTTTAAAACATATACGTAAGTTGTAATTATGGCAAATTTATTTAATGTGGGCTAATAAAGGATTTCCCCCAACCATGATCAGCTATCGTAAACAGATTTTATAAATTATGTACCCTAAAATATTTTTACGTACCGTATTTAAAAAGGCGCAAAATAATGCTAGAATCGCTATGAAAAGGAAAGACAGAAAGAAAAAGAACACTGAAAGTAAGAAAGCAACAGAAAATGAATTGCATGGACAACAAATAGTTTATTTTCAGGGGAAGAAGATAAAGAGTTTAAAGATAATGAAAGTACGAATGAAAGTTATTTAAGAAAAAACAAATTATTACACAATGATAAGCCATATTTAGAGTTGACAATGAAACATATAAAACAGGAACTTACATATCCCTCTTTTTTGTTGTTGTTGTTATTTTAAAATTGTAATCTACATTATGGGATCATTCCATATAAAACTGACAAACCTTAAAAATTATTAGAACATGCACTATTTTAAAATTTTGTGAAAAGTTGTGCATTCATTCTATTATGTTAGCAGAGACGAAATGTAGATTTATAGTCTGTTTCCTATTACCATTCAATCGTAGCAGCCATTTTTCAACGGGCATGTGTGCATCATTGAGCTTTTACAGAGGTTTGCTTAAACCTGCATGACAAAATGTATAGCGAAGATTTAAGTAAGATATATAAGATTACTGTTATTGATTGTGACAATACAAGACTAGTCTGTCACACAAAATTGGCATTTGAAAGATACGAAGTGTCATGGCAATATGGCGCCGCTCCGCTTTCGATTTGACGAATTGCTTGATTGTTCAATTTTGGTAATGTTTTAAATATACTTGTACTGGATATTTTAACCTGAAGTTTGTAGTAGAGTTTCTTGGTGTGCTGAATATCAACCGTAAGAAGTATCTGTGTAATTTTTTTATTTCCTTCTATGTGAAAAATGTGCCCAAAGTTGCTAGAATTGAGAAATTATTACTGTGTAAAGTCACAAAAAGTGATGTAGGGGACGAGTTAAATATCTGAAAAATATACAGTAGTAGAGCGCTGTTCATACTAAATGTGCTTTGTGGTGGATTTTATAGGAAACACATTGTGCGTGGGTTTTATCGGGCTACTCCCGTTTCCTCCCACTTTCTTTTAATTCCACTAACTTATCTCATCATCATCCATCCGCTCTGATCCAAAGTTGCCTAAAGGCCTTAAAATAAATTCTAAAAATGTATCCGCGCGAGGTCTCTTGAAAGGAGTGCTTGGAGTCGTAGCCCGTGTGCTTATGTCCCTCCCCCGTGCAGTTTAATCAAAAATATTACGCATGGTCTCATTATGTAGGCTGGGGAACAGGGGTTAGGAAAAGTTATGGTGGACGTCTGGTAGTACACGTGGGGCCAAAGGGTGGGTAGAATCCAATATGGCCGTGGAAGATAATATTTCTAGCATGCAACTTACCATTTCTTAGGCACTATTGCATTTAACGCCCTAAATTTTGTATCAAATTATAAGGTTTTCATTAGCGAAATCGTTATCAAATGATTATAGTTACCTCGGTAGTACCTCTGGCACCATGGGGAGGGAGATCCAACATGGCTGCTAAAAGAAGTCATTTCTAGCATAGGACACACATAATCGGAACTTTTACACCTGCAATTACGATTTCAATGTTAAATTGGAAGGTCTTATAGTAAAAAAGATCAACAAGTGATGGCGACCACCATGGTAATGGTGAACAACTTGGGTCGTGGAAAGGGAAGAATCTAATGTGGCAGCTGTAAGATGCAATTTATCGCTGAGAAGTAACCATATCGAGGAAGTACTTACATTCCAGTCATAATACAAGTATGTTAAGAGATTAGAAATGTTTTTAAGAAAATACATTCTACACAAACAATGGAATTTTCGGACATGTTCTATTTTGCCTTATATTTGAAATTCTACGAATTTCAGAAATAAAGTTGTGGTGTAGCAACCATGTTGAAAAATGATGGCAAAAATTCGTTTTCTTCTTAATTTTTCGTAAACGCACGTGTATTAAAGATGTTACTGATGAAAAGTTTACAGATCAAAATTGTCTACAAAAATGGTTCTATTCTTTTTTCTTAAGAGCACCCAACCCCAGTATGAAAAATGCCTAAATATAATTCATTATGAGTATACCTTCATTTTGAAAAATGGTGGCTAAAATTTAGTAGTTAGCCTTATTCAAATACTGACTATTTTTAGTACTCTTACATGTTTTGCTTACGCTCTACTCTTAGTTAAAGCCAAACCTAATTTTAGCAACCAGTTTTCAAGATAGTGGAGAAAGCACAATTTCATTTTAAGGAAACTTCTTGAATATCAATCAGAATGATCCTAGATGACTACAGTGTTAACCATTTTGATGTGAGTACCCTACAATTTACCACCAATATTATACTTGTAAGTGTAATAGTTCCGAGTATGTAGTTACTTGTATGTTGAAGTGACTTGTTACGGAAGCCATACTGGATTCATCCCTCCTTATGGCCTAAGACTGTGGCCACCATTAATTCTTTATCATTTCTGCTATTAACTCCTAAAACTTGACACCGAAATCATGGCTATAGGTCCAATAGTTCCAAAGCTTTTGGTTGCTCTGGAATAGTGGTTGCTTCTATGCCAGAAATGATTTGTTTCGGAAGCCATATTGGATTATTCCCCGTTAATGACCTCAGATATCACCACTCAAGTAGCCACCATCATTTGCTAACCATTGTGCTAATCACACTCTACAATTTGACACTAGAATTATATCTTTAGGTCCAATTCTTCTGAAGATATGAGTGCTCTTATTATAGAGATTACCTCTTTTGGAAGCCATGTTGGATTTTTCCTCCTGGTGGTCTTAGATGGACGACTGGGGTAACTGCAATCATTTGATTACAATTTCGCTAACGAAACTGACATCAAATATAGGGTTTTAAGTGCAACCGTTTCTAAGAAACAGTAATTTGCATTCTAGAAATAGTATGTTCCGGCGGTCATATTAGATTCGATCCTCCCCCTGGCCCCACGCGTATTACCCAGATGTCCATCATAGCTTTTCCTAACACTTGTTCCCAAACATGATATGGGACTATCCGCAATATTATTTCATTATATTACACGCGGGGTTCCTATCTCTTACCATAATCACATGGACTATCGGGCCCCTTTTAACAATAATTTAGGTCCCATCCTTAGAAGCTTACCAGCTCGTTTAGGACGTTAGTAATAATTTAAATAATTAATATGAATATGTAGATGACGAAATGCTTGAATTAAGATCCTCATCACTATCAATTTCTGCCTATTTGACTGATTATGAAACAAACGGGATTATAAATCGGTTTGTTTAGATTTGAATACTTTATTAGCGCCATGAGCATTTTATTATATTGTCGTCTATTACATTTACGTTTCAAAGCTATACCACTGCTCGCACAATTGCATTTTTTCCGCGCAACTTTTGTCCTACTCAAAGGGATTTAAATAACAGAATGAAAACATTTGCATTCGAATGCCGTTACAAATCAGTATTTACTGTATTATTTTCAAATGTTTATCTTTTCCCCTACATCTCATTTTATGACCTTGTAATGTCACAATTTTCGACAAAATTATTCTATTCACCATTTTGAACTTTTGTCCCACTCAAATTAACAAAATGAAAATATATGCATTCGAAGGCAATTACAAATCAATATTGACTCTATTATTTTCATACCTCGTCCCCCACAACACTTTTAGTGACCTTGAATAGTAACATTTGTTTTTAAATTCTAGCAAATTTGGGCACATTTTTCACATAGAAGGAAATAACATATTTACAAACTTACTTATTACGGTTGATAATCAACGTACCGAGATACACTACTAAAAGCTTAAAATATCCAGTACAAGTATATTTAAATATTACCAAAATTGAACAATCAAACAATCCCTCATATCAAAAGCGGCGCGCCTCCATATTGCTGCGAAACTTCGTATCTTGCAACTGCCAATTTTGTGCGACAGTCTAATCTTGTATTATCACAATCAACAACAGTAATCCTAGCCTTATAACTTGCTATACATTTGGTCATACATGTTTAAGCAAACCTCTGTAAACGCTTAATGATGCACACATGCCCGTTGAAAAATGGCTGCTACGATCGAATGGTAAAAGGAAACAGAAACAGACTATAAATATATATTTCGTCTCTGCTAACATAATAGAATGAGTGCACAACTTTTCACAAATTTTAAAAATAGTGCAGTTTCCCATAATTTTTAAGATTTGGCTATTTCATATAGAATGCCCCTATGTTCTTCCTCTGCAGTTTCACGAAGATAACTTTGAATTCTGTAAAACAAAATTAATAACACAATTTACGCCCTAAGTAAACACCATATATGAAAGTATGAATAATTTTCATTTATTACATTCATCATATTCCTCATTCCTAACCATATTCATATTTCAATATGATATATTCTTCGTGTAACTACTTATTTGATACTTTATAATCATTTCTTATGAAAAATATTTGTTCAATAATATATTTTGATCGACACTAGAACCAAACCAATACATAATATGTATTGCATTCCTCTGGAAAACTGATGAGTTTCCATGTTTGATTTATTGGAACTGGGAAAATATTGACACCACATACAGCAATGAATAAATGAGTTGCACGATCTCCAAATATTTGCTTCTTGTAATTAAGCATATCCAATGTACCAATAATTGGTAAAAACCTATGTATAAATTATATTACTACTAATTACATTTTAAATGCTGGTTTGAGATTAGACCTTGCTATTTAATATACACTTCCCTCTTAATAACTATACTATTACTCTGAATTTTATAATCTACATTTTCATGAGTACTGCTTATGAAAGAACAGAAGGAGCTTTGTTTTACTGGAAATATTTAATTTTACTGAGGTACTCTTTTAAAAGTTTATAATTGCATTTCATATGGCATATTATATCTTATAAATGTTAACAAAGTTAAATCCATTTTAGCAACAGGATATTACACTAATTCTTTAAAGTCGAAAAGCCTAATACCAAGAACAAAAGGAAGCCAACCATTGTAGTATTTTTGAATATGTTATTGTAAACCGAGTCACGTTTATGAAGTTTCGAGAAAAACGACGAAAATGATTTTATCTAACACAGTAAGGATAGGAAGTATAGTTTTTTTAGGTTATCGTGCTACTGTTCTGGTACCTAGATCAGGACCATTTGTGATGCAAAACATCCTTCTACCCTCAGAAAGCCTGAAATAAGCAATAACTCAAAAATACCCAAAAAGTGACTCAGTTCCCTTTTTATAACACATTCATTTATCTTAACTTGATTTAAAATTCAAGTGGATCATTGATAGGAAAATAACTCTAATACAAATCCTTCATCTTCCGCATATCATTATTTACAGTATCGAAGACTTTTTGTGAATCTAATAAATAAGATATTTTGTCAGAGAAGTTTTCAATTTCTGCAATAATAACAATTGAAGTCTCCAATGCTAAAAGGAACTTAGTCAAAATAACCTATATTTCATATTCTCCTCGAATCAATGGAAGAGAACATGTTCTATCATACTATGTTAAAAGAAATTACCTTTCAATCAAAGTAATTACATATAATCAGATTTTCAGTGCCAGTAATTAACTTGATTTGTTTTAAACAATGTACCTCGTTGTAATGTTTTTATTCATTGATGAGCCTGAATTAAGTCGAGTTGTTCTCGATACTTAGGAGCTGTATATATGCCTAATTATACTGTGAATGTTGATTTAGAAGTTGCCTTGACTGATGTACGAAAATGTGAATTATCTTTGTTCTTTCGATTAGGGAATCGCTCGGGAACTTAAGTGTGTTCGTACAATTTAGAACTCTGTTAGTCATTGTTCTGTAGTAGGCAAACTATATCAATAAATATTGCTAATTATATACGAAACTTCTGCGCCAAATTCTTTTGAAAAAGTATATTTTTGTAAAGTGTCTATCAGCACTGAGAAGATACAAAATCTATTTTTTTTAATTTAATATTCAAGGCCTTTAGGCAACTTTGGCTCAGGTCAGATGGATGATGATAGGATGAATTTGTAGAATGCAGAAAGTGGGAGGAAAAAGAGAACCCGAAAAAAACACGCACATGGTGTGTGTCCACCACAAAGCCAATATGACATGAGCAGGCATCGAACCGATGATCCCTAGCACGAGAAGTGACTACACTACCATGAGCCACCGCGGCCCTATATAAGATTTAGAGAAATTCTGTCAATACGTATGTATCTCACCTCCTGACTCAAAATACTTTTATGATGAAATACAGGCTTGGATAAAAGAGTAAAACAAGTTTAAGAAGGTGAAAAGTCTCAGGCAGAAACATATCTGGTGTAGTAAAAAGTAATCCATTATTTCTGCATGACATTGAAGGCTCGACTTAACATAATTAGAATGATCTGATTTAGGTCACATATGCGCCGTTTTGTTCGATAGCGTGTTGCCATTTGGAAGGTAATATCATGATGCCTCTCTCATAGAAGCCCTTGTCCCTATTGGCAAAAAAATGGAGACAGTCGGTTTTCACAAGCCTCTCTTGAAGCGAATTTTTCACCAGCAAACGTGTTCGCCATGGACAGGAACAGATGGTAATCACTCGGTGCCAGGTCCGGACTATAAGGTGGATGCATAAGAACCTCCCAACCAAGCTCCCGGAGCTTCTGGCGAGTCAGTATCGATGTGGGTGGCCTTGCGTTGTCCTGGTGGAACACAATGCCTCTCCTATTGGCCAAAGCTGGGCGCTTCTGGGCGATTGCTGCCTTTAGACGTCCAATTGTTGACAGTATAGTTCCGAGTTAAGGGTTTGGCCGTACGGGAGCAGTTCATAGTAGATAATTCCCTGCCAAACCCACCAAACACACAGCAAAACCTTCCTGGCTTGGGCACCGTTTGCGCCGGCGCACCGCGCTTCGACGACGACCGTTTTCGCGTGACGTTGTCGTAAGTGATCCACTTTTCATCACCAGTCACCAACCACTTCAGAAATGGGTCGCTTTTGTTGCGATTCAGCAGCGATTCGCAGATGGAAATTCGGTCCATGAGGTTTTTTTGCGTTAACTCGTGTGGCACCCATACATCAAGCTTCTTTGTGTATCTAGCCTTATGCAAATTGCTCCACACGGTTTTTTGTGCAATGTTTAGCTCTTGGGCAATCGAAACAGTGCTTACATGACGGTCGGACGCGACAATGTCCATGATTTTATCGACATTTTCGACACTTGGCCTTCCAGTGCGT
This sequence comes from Lepisma saccharinum, assembly GCA_022664845.1. Lineage (NCBI taxonomy): Eukaryota > Metazoa > Arthropoda > Insecta > Zygentoma > Lepismatidae > Lepisma > Lepisma saccharinum. The sequence continues at coordinate 8,860 of JAGDQP010069521.1, forward strand.
GGTACATCTTTGACGTCAAAATTACCGGAACGGAATCGACGAAACCAAAATTGCGCGTGATTGGATGTTACAGTATCAGGACCATAAACACTACTCACATTTGCAGCCGCCTGGCTTGCGTTTTCGTCTTTATCGAAGAAAAACTGTAAAATATAGCGTATTTTCTCTTTGCTAGTGTCCATTTTGAAGCGCGCTCACACAACACTGAGTCAACTCATCACAACTATCTGAACAGTGTTTGTAGTATGCAATCTCATCGTTTGAACGCCATCTCGTTGAACCCGATCGGACTTATACAACGCGAGATACAGATCACTGAAGCCATCTATTGGCAAAATAATGGATTACTTTTTACTACACCAGATATATCATGTTATAAAGAGAACAATGATATTATTTTGATAAAATTAAGAAGCTTAGTGGGAAAACGGCGTATCCCTCAAAATTTTAAAAATCGTTATACCTAATGTTTAGGATTAGTCCATCATAGATCTGTGTTCTGAGAAACTTTCATGAACAAAACTCAATACCTAATGTGCTATATAAACTACAAATTTAAGTGTTCAAAATTTTCAATAGAAAATGATGTATCCTTTTTGGCCTTTACGTTAAAGGAATTAAGTAGAAAAGAGACGTATCCTCCTCGTCCTTGACGCAGTGAGGTGTGGACACAGTTCATTGACTACCAATTGCGACTGAAACCAATTATGATTACTATTACATTATGACGGCGTTGGTCAAAACTATTCAAAAGGATTTATATGAGAAGGACGGAAGCATTATATAAAATTCTTAAAAAATATTTTCCTGAGGCCCTGTTTGATAGTAACATAGCAATAAAAAGACTTTTGTCGTCCAGATACTTAATCGAGTATGAGTAAGACAGGGCAAAAAGAACCAGCGGCCGTAGCTCTGTTCGTAGAGCGTTAACTTCGCATTCGGAGGACCTGGATTCGTTACCTGTGCCGATCATACTGATAGGTTTTTGCAGGACTTCCCTGTAGCATCACGCAAAGGCCGGAATAGTCAGTTGTATACTATGTGTCATGACACAGCTTCCAGAAGAACATAACGGCAGATGCAGCTTAGCAGTGTACAGCGACTGTTACACTATCATAGATTTTGGTACGCTGCCACAGTTTCTTGCAATGTTATTCCAAGTTTAGCGTCATTGAAAGGACAAAACGGAAAGCATTGTCTTTTAACTCTCCATCGCGGCGAGTGACACTGATGCAGAGAGCAAGACAAAAGGAATCGCGCTTGTGAGATTTTGGAGATGAATATTTTGTCCACTGTACTACGTCTCCGTAAAATCCCTTGATAAGAGAATATACTTGCATGATATTTGAGAAAGGCAGTCAGGTTTGGTGCACGCAAGCTGATTTTGAGCCTTGAAGAATTGTGCATTATCTGCAAGCTCGGCCTGTGGACATCCTTCCAGCAAGAATATTTTATTAATTATAGGTAGAATTCCATAAAAGATCTATGCAGCAAGCGAAACATGGAACCCTCATGAAAATGTTACATTACATTCTAACCGTGTTTTACATGTTCCTCAGTTTCAATAATAAAGAATAACAATGAGAAACTGCAGGATATTGATTAGCAAGACATTTACTGACACAAACAAACAAATTTTGTAGCAAAGGAAGTGAGTGGTAAACACGGTTTCTGCAGTAAAGTATTCCAAACACCACTTTACATTGTTGAATTCATAGTGCAGAAGTTTAATGCATATCAAAGGTTTTCTGACTTACAACATAAAATGTCTTTTTTTCTCGAAACATTAAAGATTCAGTCATATGCCATTTTCCCACTAAACCCCGCAATTATTCATTTATCTGCACACGCATTTTGTAATGTGATTTGAAATGATTATTTTAATAAAGATTCCACTATAACATTCGTATTAACATAATTCTATTAATATTGTTCCTTTGTATTGAATGCTATGTTAAAGAGAACTAAATCACATCTAAAAATTTCGCCATAAATCACAAAACTTTGAGATTTTTA
>JAGDQP010069522.1:0-10875 GCA_022664845.1 Lepisma saccharinum
CCTGCTTCTCTCTTGATTATAGATTGCCTTCCTCCCTCTTGTTATACAACAGACGAATAGTTTTGAGATCTAACGAATAGTTCTCAAAATATCAATTTCCACTGGAAATGGACTGTAGTCGTCTTCCTCTTGGACTCTTCATTTAATGTCTACTGTATCTTGAATTTTCCCATTGCAAATTATTTGCACTAACACACGCACACCTATATAATAATAATAAATATAAGCAAGAGCACGTAAAATACTATAATATTTTAGTTTACATTCTGACCTTCGCTAATCATGACGTTATTAGCCAGAGAATGCTGTTGTGTTCCATTTCTAGAACGAAAAAAAAAAAAAACTGTCTCAAATGGACAAATACCGGTATTAGGCTATTCGTTTCAACAGAACAGAACGAAACTTCACGGCACTACACTTTACCACGGGCATGATGGACGAGCTTTTGCTACGTAATCTGTAGAATAGGATTGACGTTAATCTTTTCTCTTGTAACCAAAACTAGTTACAGCTTTATTCAAGTTCTCAGTCAACATCGGAAAGTTGAGACTCTTCAAGGTAAAGCTACCCTTTACAATAGAATTCTTCAACATGTTTAATTTCTAAGTGTAAGTACAGTGTGTCCCAAAAGTAACTGTGCACTTGGGACCATCATATACATGGGGGCAATGCGTTGAGTAGGAGAGTAATAACTGCAGAACCCTACTGCCGCGACATACTGCAACCGTTCAATGGTCATTTCACTGAGGCGGAAATTACAGGTGTTTGGTTTTAACAGGACAGTGTCGCAGCTCACACCAGCCCACAGAATTCCTCGATGGGAATCGCACCATCTCCCGTAACAAATAACCTGCATGTTCTCCTGATCTCACCCCTTGTTTTTATCTGTGGGATTACCTCAAGGGACGTGTTTATGAAAACAACCCCAACCCAAGTACGCGAATTATTCTTAAGAAGAATGCTTGCCCTAAAATTAACATCACGATGGCATTCTTCGTGGTTACAGCCTTTACGTAAAAGAACACTGGATACGTACACATATCACATTTTTCTTCTTGGTATCTACCACGAAGGACTTTTACAATGAGTAGCCTTTATACAGGAACTGGTAAGGAAGCACAACGAACTACGGTAACATACAAACTTTCTTTTTCTTTTTCCTTCTTGTAAAACCTTGTAAACTTGGTATTTTTCTGACACCTTTGCAACTAATGACCTCGATTCGTCCCGAATCTGTGACTCGTGAATCAAAGCCTTGTGCTTCAGAGTACTTAATAAGAGTGGCCGATTCTCTTCTCGTTATTGTGTAAAAATCATCATATTAGCTCAATCTTAGATGACGGTACATCATTATAAAATTGGGACTTAGAGAAGCAATTTCTCGGACATGCACACACGTCACACTGAATTATGAAATACGTAAGAATGAATGGCACTAAGAACAGCAAATTCGGAAAATTTCTTTACCTTCTTCCATTCATCATCATCTTCTGGACTATAGTCATAGTCATCTTCTTCTTCCTCATCTTCACTCTGTTGCCGTGACCCAGCTGGAATCAAAGTGCATCTTATTACAAACAGGTCAACAGTCTCCATGCTAATTAGAAATAGAACCACATCTCATAAAACACCATAGAAAACTGACAGCTAGTAGGCGACTTCAGGATCATAATTATTATTTTACAAGGTTAGGTTTACAAACATATTTTAAGGATATTCTATTAGGATAATCTAAAGCAACGATCTCCAACAAAAGATGGCAGGACTATCTCCGTATATGTCTAATGTATTCTTATCGTTGTATGAAATTTCCTCGTTGCTTCTATAAATTCAAGCCTAGAGAGTTCAAACTTTCAGGGAAGAAATTCAAGAGTATGATCGATGCCGATTTTTTATTTTATTTTTCCTTCATTGTTGAAATCGCTTCATTGTTGTTGTGAATATCGAAACCTATAACAATGAATCTCTTTCTCAACAATGAACAACAACGAGGAAATTTCATACAACGATAAGAATACATTAGACATATACGGAGGTAGTGCTGCCATCTTTTGTTGGAGATCGTTGTTGAAGATTATCTTTAAAAGAGGGATTAAGAGAATTCTGATCTATTTCACGGAAATTTGAAAGTACAGTTGACTCCCGATTTACCGGTGTAATAGAGGGGAAGATATCCACGGTTAATTCAAAATCACAGTTAATCCAAAGGCAGGACAAAAAAAACTAGGAACATAAATAACCACTAAATAACGAATAGAAAAATGCTACATGGCAATTTAACTGTACTGTATTTTCATGAACTGTGCTTCCATAAAGTTTCAAATCAACAAACAAAAAAGACCAGAAAAGTAGCTGTCAACTCGAATCTCATTCTGCTCTCTCTTTCTAGCGTGCCTCCTGATGATTCTTGCGATAGATATAAATCATTTTTTTTTTTTTTGCGAGCACCGGTTAAGCCGCTCCCGTAAATCGGGAGCTGACTGTAGAAGTAGATAGGAACAACTCTCACCGAACGCACTATCGCTAAGTTTAAGACGTAGGTCCATCATCGCACCTCTGAGACCAAACGTCTAGTTGAAAAAATAGGGTACGGCAACCAAAATATTTCAGTTCGGCTACAACTCGACGTTGTGAATTTCTCAAGACAGTGAGAGAAGGGAAGATATCGGCAAGAGCATTAGTCTAGGTATTATCTCAGTATTTTCTTGATGAAACTGAAGGGAACCGTGGAAAATTCCCCCCCCCCCTCCCCCCACACACAAGACAGTCGGTGACAAGACTCGTACATGCAAGATGATCCAAGACATTGACCTTAACCAGTAAACCATGGAGCTTGAGCCGTGGTTACCATGAGAACAGAGACGATGTGCCTTCAGACTTAAACAGTTTATTCTCACGCAAAAGTACTGAAGTGAAATAGCTACGAAACTGTACATTTCTGGACTTTTCAGCACTTTACGCCATACTCCGCCTTTGTGAATTTGTTAACTCTTATCAGGTGAAATGTACAAAAGTAGCGAACCTAGCCTTAATTCGAGGTATCATTCCGACATTTACTTGCTGCAACTGGGAATCACTCAGGATTGTCGGTGTTTGAATAGAGTTAGAACCCCCCCCCCCCTTCCCGAGGCTAACCCATAGGTAGCTACATCAAATACTACACAATGGGGCATGGGAAAAACGTGTACTATACATATCTGTGATGTTTGTGTTTGCGTTCACAATTTTGCCGTTTCTTTCCCATCACATTTCCTGGAGTTATTTTTACACAAGCAAATTTAAGTAAAATTACATGTAATGTATGCCTGGTTGCTGAAAACGCTTTTTTTTGTTGTTGTTGTTGTTTTCCGTTCCCTACTGGATAAGTTTCTGATTTGATGTGTAGTGATTTTTGTCATGGATTTAGATACGGGAGACTGATCGACTGGCCCAATACAATTATGCTGGGTCAACTTGACGCCGGTTTTCAATTAATCTTCTTGCCTGGTGAATTGGGATTTACTTGCGTCTTATTGGTTGGCCTATGCATGGGTGTGTGGAAGCAAAGAACGGATGAAGATCTAGGGAAGATTGGAATATTTTACATAAGGTATTGTACGGAACGTGATGTTCAGTTATTTTCTTTTTAATCAATTTCATCTTCCAGGCTTGTGCTGGCTTCAATTTCGGGTCACTAGAAGTAGATCCGTCTCCCGTATCGAGATCCATGATTTTTGTAAATATTTATCGTTGAGCATATGCTGTATGAAAGTGCACATAAGTTGGACACCTATCCATACTATTCGCATAGTAGCATGGCTATGTACATAAAAATATTACAGAACTACCATAAAAACGTGTGCACTTGGCATTACCCACGAAGAAGACATTTTCTTTTTTCACGTTTTGTTTGCATATCAGTTTGCTGCAACCACCTCGAAAATACGAGTGATGTCCGCCAAGCTCTAGAATTGAAACTGCAAAATAATATACAAAAAGTCTACAGTAATAAGATTTCTTTCCTTTGAAAATACGAGGATTAGTTAAGTTTCCAAGAAGAAGTTATTTAAATTCTTCACCATTAACACTACAAAACCAACAAAATCGAAACACTTTTCTTTCTGCCACTGCATGGACCACTTTTTACCAAAGATGGCGTTGACAATTATTTATTAGAAAGATTATCTCCGTTAAAAAAAAAAAGGGTTCATTTGGATATTCTTCTGTGAAACTTGCTAGCTTAGATTTCTTATCTTTTTAGCTTGAAACAAACAAGCAGCAGGCTGTCAAAACACAACACTGACATTGATGTTATGACTACGAAACTGATCTAGCCAGCCATTACTGGAACTAACACTCCCATAATCAGCACTTTCTCTTCCACTTTTTCTATAAACATTACTCCACTTACGTGGATATGTACTGCACCAAAAGACAAAAAATTCAATTACTTCAACTTTCACTTCGTCATGCGAATTTCCACGTACTCACGTAGAATTTCTTTGAACACTACAGTTCTGTTCCCATGCCTTTACAATAACGGGTGTGATTAATATATATATATTCAACACAGTGAATTTCGAAACATGAAGTCTCCTGCCGGTTTCCCTTAACTTCCACCAGTATTCAGGCGATGACAAGCCTAATTTCTTCTCACAAGAAAACCTTCAATTACCTTAATAACGAAACCTACTCCAAAATTTCGTTGAGAGATTCAACAAGGACGTTACAAAGAAAAACCTGCTCTTTTCAACTGGAAGGTTGCAAAATTATATGGCGAAGCAGACACCCAACAGCAATTAAGACATCCATTCAGCGAGAACTGATTATCTGTTAACATCCTTAAGGAACTTCTAACGACGGGACCTACAACGAAGAGTTGTAGCGTCCCCCCCCCCTAATTCCTCAATGAAGGCAGTTTCTCGGTTGTCCGAGCGGTTAGCACACTCGCATTCTCTGAGCGTGGTTCAAAGTAACATGGGAGTCAATTAAACGGAGTGGTTCGGAGCCCACTTTACCAAAAACTCACTAACTTGTTTAGAAAACAATGCAAGCAATCCTCACTGAAGGAATGTCCAATTGCTGTTCTGCGAAATTTTAAGGTAAGTTTCGATGTATGTTCATCAAAGGTTCCCTTATGAGGATAATGCCTTGATTTGGCGTTTATTAATTTAAAATGTAAGATAAACAATACAGTTCCACTTACAATAAGAGAGGGAGAATAATGAAGTAAAATACAAAGTCCCACTATTCCACCCCTTCTGTGTATTCCAGATACCTTATTCCATGAGTCATCAGAGCATAACTTGTCAATAGTTGATTCACAAACCCTCACGCAAATAAGATATTAAGGTCATTGAATAAATTTTAATTTTTTTTTTTTGTATGACCGAAGAAAAGCCATCTGTGCCACTTTCAGTCGCTAAGTCACTACTGGAAACAAAGTGCGGCAGCAATCAGTGAAGGCCACGAAGCCATGGCAAGAAATAGGTTCCAATGATTCAGAGGCTACGACGCCAACCCACAATTGGGAAGACTATAGGCCTTCAATAACAAGGTTCAAGCTGTGCAAGCGAATAGAAAAAACAAGTGCATGCACACTCTCAACTGAGCTTGGAACTTCCAATACTGCAGTAAGCCAAGGGCTCAAAATGGAATTTTTCACGAAACGGAACGCTTTACCTTCGTTAACATGCTATTATTATCCTTTTTAGTCTATGATTACCATATTGACGAGACGGAACAGGAAGGTTCCAGACGTATACGAACCGGAACGACGTTCCGGTCTGCTCCGGTCCATTTCGAGCTTTGAGTAAGCCGATATCTCAAACCAGCTCGACTTTATCTACGAGAAGCTCCCAAAATGTCCGCATAACCTGACAAAGGAACAAGTCCAGCAGACTCCACCTGTGGAATCAACTGCTGGAAAGTCCAAAAGATGGCATGTTCTGACGCGGTACTGTGACAGGAGATAAAAAGTGTCTTTTCTCGAAATCTTGATACCACTAAGAAGTGGCTACAACCTGGGCAGATGAGAGAACCTGTAGTTCAAGACAACACTATCACACCAAGGAGATAGAGTTCTCAGGGTCTAGTGCACTGAGAGTTTGTTCCAAATGGTCATGCTGTCAGTGGTAGCATTTACAGTCACTGTTAAGACAGGGTACATAAAGCTTCGCAAACCCGTTACCCGAGTGTGATCATTCGAAAGCGGGGGTTTCCTCCCAACAGAATAATTTTCCGGCACAGCGATCAAGAGTGATCAAGGATACATTGGCAGAGCTACGGCACAGTGAAGTTCTACCCCATCCAGCTTCCTCCCCGGACCTTGAGCCTTTTAAGTTTCACCTGTTACACTCTCTGGAATACTTCCTTAACATCCAGTGGAACACATGGGTGACGGATCCGTGACTACACAACATTAAAACCACTACAATGGTATCTTGCTGGAAGAAAAATTTGGTAAAGAAATGGACTAGCTGACAATGGACTATACTTTGCAGAATAATCTTTCCTAATTAAAACTTGTTTGTTTAGCATGATTATGCAGTGATTAAAAGTAAGAACTTACATCTCAGAAGTCTTGACGTTCCAGCATTTCCTTCGCTACTGGATACGGGTTGAAGGTCTGAATACAATTGCTGAAGTTCTGACGGCTCTGACTTTTGTTCACGATCTTCTTCAAGGACCTCCTGGTCAATCTCCTCTTTGTCCAGTGGCAAATCCTGGTTTGATAAAATTTCTTCAGAACTGCTTGATTGCGAGTTCTCAGCTGCTGGATCCCCGTAACCATACATTGCTAACAATTCTTCTAGAGGCATGTCACCCTCCTGCAACAACATGAGTACTATAATGCCATGAGTTTATACAGCACAAAACATGTAAAACCTGAGTGTAAGTCGAAAAAATTCCCTCCCTAGTTTTACTTTGAGACATGAAAAATTACACGCAAGTTGAAAGGATAGTTCGTGTGTCCGATAATGCAATGCAAACATCTTTATGCATATTAAGACATCTACCGGTTTGAACGTTCGGCAGGAGAGAAAATCCGAGCATCTTAAAAGACAGCTCAGATCAAGGATGAACCAAGTGGGATTTATGAGTTACGTCTAGTATAGTCTTTAACGTTTGTTTAATGGAAAAGATGAACGATTTAGTCATTTGAGGCAATTTCAAAGCCACATGTGGAATAAACGGGAAACAGAAAATTGTATGCTCCTTGGATTTAAATAAGTGGACCGTCCTTCATTTAATAAGTTAATGCCAACACAACAGGTGAATATGAATTCGCAAATGTATAAAATCCTTGGTTATAAGCCAAATGAGGCAACGGCTACTGCCAGGCAGCATTCATTTGACTACGCTAAGACTGGATAACGACTTCCCATCGCTGCTTACCTGACTTGAGACCGAAGTCCAATACTTTGCCGGCAGCTGAACCCGAACCTGCACGGTTTCTCAGTGGGTGTGACTGAGAATAAAAACCAATTCTTCAGCTTTACTCACGTTTACACTACCACTGAGCTATGTAGGCGTACACACAACAGATTTCTATCAATATAATGAATTTCTGAGCATGCCAAAAGGTCACAAATAAATTTTAAAAACAGTCTCTCTGCTGAACTAGTTCAACTCTCTAGTGATGAAAGCCAAGTGATTCCACAAGGAGAGATTATTAATTGAGGATTTTTTTTAAACAGTGCGGTACAAATAGATTACTACACAAAGATATTGTGGAAACTAGAAAAAATGCACAAACACACAAATCGGTTTCCCGGTACAGAAAAATTAACACTTGAGTACAAGAATGGTAATCATTTTACAATATAATATCGAAAATGTTTGTGAAGAAGCTTTTGCACATTGGCTGATGCGTTTAACAAACTATGGTTTATTGGCAACACTTAACAAAAACAATTTCAACATTTACCATACACAAGGTTCTTTGTGACAAAGGTAATGAATGACATCTATTCTTTCGCATTGCACGATAGAAGAAAGATTTCTCATCTAAATCTCCGCATGTAGTAGAGTGGCTGGGCCTCACAACCAGTAATGATGAACTGGAAAAATAGTCTAGGCGAGAGGCATATGCCATACACACAGAGAATTGGCTGTGCCGTGGTGGTGTGATGGATAGCATACCTACCCGGTAAGTACGAGATCCGGGTTCAAGTCCTGTTCACGGCGGCTGTCAAATTTTCTGTGTTAATTTAAACAATTAACAATAATGTTTGCAGCTATAACTGACGGTAACCACACTGGTTTTCCGAGAAGGGAGGCATATTAAAAACAAGAAATGATTTACCACAACTCCGAATGAAAACCACGTCGACTAAATTTCCCTCTATCTGAAGGTTCTCTTTCTGTTGCTCAAAATATTAGCCACAAACAACATCACAAATAAGCGCTATTCAGTAAGTAAAAAAACAATTTAAGGCGCTTATTGCTTTATATACTTCTAAGCCATTTTGAATTACGAAATGCCAATAAATGGTGAGTCATAAGATAATGTTTCAACTTCTTAAAATATTTTGGCTGTCTTAATTGGTTCATCGCAAGGTGGTAAAATTAGGAACGACACCAATACACCCAGAAAATGACATCAGACAGCATAGCCCACACTGAAGATTAAACATGTTTTTATGTTTCACTTAAAGAGGCTCACTAAACAATATACACAATTATGTATTGGCTTTGCGATCGCTATTTCCCACATTGGAGCTGGTTTTCCCGGTAAAGTTGTTTCACGACTCTCTTTAATTCCACTGACTATCACTCTTTATTTTCTCAGCTACTTTTATGCTTTTACCACTTGACTCACGCTCGTTAAGCTAATACCCAACAATGACTCAACTGATACTGTTAACTTTCACTTCAGTTCTTCATTACATTCACATTTATTAAAAATGCATGTCACACGTAAAGTTCAATACCATTCACTAACTTCTATCATTTCGAACAGCGCGACCGCAACTCAGTTGATAGACCGTCGCCTTAGCGATCGAAAGATTCTGGGAATGATCACAGCGGTCGCTCATCCTGACAGATTTTTCCTGAGTCACAGCAGGCAAACAGAGGATCAGAAACAGGTTTGCCGGTTCCTTCAAACTAGACCCTGGTTAAGTTCCTTCCAACATCATCTTTGCTACCCTATCCTGATCTGAGTTAAAGGTAAATGAATAAATTCAAATTCAAAATTCTATCGTCTGAATACTTATTTTATTATTCACTATGCACACAGTCAAATGTTCTGAGATATAAGTTCTTCCGAACGCTACAACACTACATTACTACGGTATCAATCCAATTAAGTTTCGCATTTGCACGTCCCTAAGGTATAAACAAAAGTGAGTATTCTATTATATATTGTACTGATCAATTTAAACGCATGCATAATGTACAGTATAAATGTAAGTGCAAGGGCATTTGAAACATGATCCAAATTGAGTAATCAATTATGTGCTTTGGAGGTGCTACCGTCAGGCTTCAGCAGCGAGCATCCTATTTGAATGACCAATGTTCCGATGGAAAAAATACGGCGAGACCTTCCCAACGACACCTCAAACGCCTTCACAGTCCTAGTAGTTCCTTTTCCTAAGTTGAAAGTTGTCGACAGACGGACGGAGCGGTTGTATAAGACTTCACAAAATAAGAAAATGGAGATGATTTAACATTACCTTACTTTCAAACATCGACCATGTTGTCTTTCCTGCTACAAAGCGGAAAGTCAACTAGAACGAAACCAGTGTTGCAAGTCTGTGAACGAAAAGCTGCCGTTACTTTTGTATTTATCCTCGGATTGATTTTTAAAATACTTTTTGGGTATCACTTATACAAAGACTCTAATCTGACAAGACATACAAACTAAAGCCAAACTAACGGCAGTCTTCCTCCATCACAAACTGGCAACCCTGATTCCACTCTACTTGAGGTGGAAAGTAAGCAAGCAGATTAGTTGCATTTTCATTGTCTTTATTCTCTTATTTTACTTTTTAATTGTTCCAAAATCTTATTCCTTCAGAAGGCATTCGCTTCGAATCCTTAAGTATGGAGGATGTTTTAATTATACTAAAAGTGACATCATCGAGAATCCGCAAGGTATGATCATTTACAATTCGTTTAGTTTACTTTTGTGATCCCTGCTCCGATTTACGTAGGAGTCAATTTCGATTATTTGGGTTACACAATTACCAAGCCGCCGTAGCTCAGTTGTAGAGCGCTTTGTCGTAGCATTCGGGAGATCATGAGTTCGATCTGAGCGGCCGACCATCCTTCCTGACAGGTTTTTCCTCAGTCACACCAGGCAAGAGCCGGGATGGCACCTTCAATATAGGCTCTGGCCGACACTTTCCCGAACACTTTCCCCTACCCTATCCCGGCCTGTCAAATTGGATTACACAATTTGGTGATTTTTCCCCTTATTGTTTCAAACTACAAAATTAGCTATCGTTAATAATGAAAAATATTCTATACATAAAAGATTTGTCTTTTCTTTTTTTAAAAAAAGAAACAGTACCAACAATGAAAACTCGTTTAAAACATTAAATTAAAATTACAATAATATACATGTATTAAAAAAATCAACAATTACATTTAGAAAATGGAAACAAATCTACCTGACACCTTGTAGAAACGAAACAGCATTTCACTCAAGCGTATTTATGTGGGTGCAAGACCCAACTGATAAAACACTACATTACATCTACCATACATAGGAGGGCCTTGTATCTACCTGTAGAAGCACGGTTGGATCGAGTGAAAAATTGTGCTGTTTGTTTTTACAATGTGTCCAAATAAGGTTTCTCTATTTTTTAAATGTAGAAAATAGTGACAAGTGGTATTTACAAAATGGATTCCTACATCATAATTATTTTCATGTCGGTTTAGTAGCTA
>JAGDQP010069523.1:0-10875 GCA_022664845.1 Lepisma saccharinum
ACACTACAATGTTGTTCGACGGGTTGACTACCTCTAAGTAAAATTTGGTATGACTGTCAATTAAGAGCGACCCAGCGAAGCGGGTCACTGTTCAGCTAGTATTTTATAAAATTCAGTCGATACGATTCACCTAATCATCAAATGTCGATAGTGTTGCCAGCTGACAAGTGAGATGGAAGTTTAGGGCAACTTCGAAACCTACAAAATGCATATAAAATATTAGTATAATACAATAATGAAAAATATATCGAGTTCTAAATAATATTTCGTAACGACAATCCATAGTGAAGCAGCTAAACATACAGTTTCTCAAAGGTGGTGTTTAATCCTTTGGCCAACGAATGTACACCACTAGTCCAACCTTCTGTGGTATTTTGGTAAACAGTTTAAACCACGCCCACTTCGGTTAAGATTCCCTCTCTCATATATAGGCAGAGAGATTAAGGATACTCTTGCATGTATACCAAATATGGCGATGATCTATTTGCACTACCTGGGCTACATTTTTGTAAGCCTGTTACATTTCTAAAGTATAACGTCCCTCGGCAAGTACTCTTGGTGTGGATACGGTTGGAACCAGAGCCGTCGTCCAAGTTCTATATGGGCATTCACCTGGCTAAACTGAAGGATAATCCAGGCAAACCTAAACCGGTATGCCCTGTAATAGGACTTGAACTTGCGTGCCTCCTTAGTGCCGATCCGCAGGTCGCGCCGCTAGACCACACAAATGGATAATTACGGTAATGTTTATTTAGTTTATGTTAATGTGAGAGATAGACATCTGTGGCTTAAACCCTTCACGAGTCTCAATATTGACGTTTCTCGGCGAGCTCTCTTCTGTAGGAAGAACTTAATAAAGTAATACGGACAGAGAGGCCAGGAGAGGTACCATACAGGCATTCGCATGGTCAAACTGAGGAAAACCATAGTTAACCTCGCCCATTATGAGCTGCAGCAGAACTCTAAAACGCGTGGCCTCTAGAAGCGATGCGAAGTTCTCCAGCTTAAGCACTGGAACCACGGGGACTTCGTTTATGTTATTTCGAATTCGGGACTAAACGTAAGGATTGGATTAAACGATCTGCCGCTGTTAATAGAACAGCAATGGTATTCGACGCAGCCACCGTGGTCGCCGTCTTCGAAATGGCCCTAGGGAGAGCAAGCAGGTTCGAGTTGTGGTACTCGCTACACTGATTGAAGTGTCCTATGGTCACCAGATGAATGTGAACATGTAGGCTACTTAGACAAGTGCTCTAGCTGCTACAATCCTCTTCCCTGTGCCCACAAGAGTTCTCTCCGACGTCAAGCCTCAAACTTGTGACAGGTCTAATCCATAGCTGCCTGTCCGGTCTATAAATATAAATTAAAAATAGCAACGATCTTAGTCCAAGAGCATAATGAGCATAAGCAGAAGCGCGTAATAAGAGGTTCAAGGCGCAATTGTTTCGTAATAGAATTGAAGTAACCGTGATGACATACAGAAGAATACCTCACTATGACATCAGTTATTGAATTATTTTCTTAAATATCCCGAAAATGTTGATTATAGCTACATATTACAAATCCATCGTAATATTTACGTAATCAAAAGGTATTTTTTTTCTTTTGTTTCTTTGCATTGTTATGACATGATGATGAACTTAACGTTTGTACAACAAGGAAATCAGATCCCGTGAATCGTCAGCGGTTTAATGTGCTCTCTCGCACAGGACGATGAACTAGTCGCGCTTAATGTCAGCCAGCAACCGTCCTGTTCTTTGAACCGAACTTCCGCATCCGGCCAACAAGAACTCCATCCAGTATACACGTTCGTCACTTTATAAATCTCAATCCTCAATACAATATCTTTTTTTTTTCGTCACAGAATCTATAAATAAACTCACATCAAATGTGTATGTATGCTCATGACATATTATAGTGATAAACACACATGGTGTTCGGGAATTTACTTTGAAATGTATGGGTTATATTTAAGATACATGTTAACCAAGAAGTTTAGATTACTACTTGCTACTGGAAGACTCATAAAATTTTAATTTACAACTATTAAAACAGTCTGTTACAGTAGGATAGTTACTACTCTATTCTTGATATTTTAATCATATACATATTAACATTTTAAAGCTCAAATGCTGCGTTGTTCTGTCTGTTATTATAGTACCCACACCATTAGACCAATTTGCAGAAAACTTCCTATGTCTATATCGTTTGACCAGGGGAAGACTGTAGATATGACAGTACTGGGCAGTCTTTTCACCAGGGGCGTAACTACTACAACGCAAAACCCCGTAGTGCGGGAGTCCGTCCTTTCTAAGGGGGTCCTTCACCCTAGCCTCTCAATGGGCCGAATCGGCCTCCGGCTTTGGGTATTCTCTTTCGGGGGTGGGGGCGGGGGGATATAAAATGTAGTTACGCCTCTGCTTTTCACCCACCTGCAGGTACTAGTAATATAAAGTTACTTGACATATCCTAACTCAGATGCCTTTCATATTAACTTTCAGCGCAAATTTACATGTAACTTTTAAATTAAGTAGGCTTAGTTCAGAATATTATTATTTGTTATAATATTTCTGCAAAATCGCAACAGTGATCAAAATAATTAAGGTTAACTGATTTTTATGCTAATTCCAAAAATGGCCTTAGATAATTATTTTTATGTCGTAAGCTTATTTGAAAAGGAAAGTTAATTTTAATTGTTGACAATGCAAAGAATTAATTTTATTTCGTGTTTTATTTATTCGCGATGAGTAAATGAGTAGTCAAGAAGCTAAGGGATATACGTAACATTGACGAATAAAAGGAAGTTCTACGTAAACGTTTATATATAACGCGAAATATATGCGACATAAAACCTGTGATATTTTGTACAAAGAAACCTTGGACCTTTGTTCATGTAGAAAATATTACAATTTTGTGTTACATACATTTAGGGTTCATTATAAAAGATTACCTGGAAGTATTTTATTCGTATTTTATTTGTCACTTGCATCCCTTGGCTTCTGCAGTTGACAAATAAAGGGGATAATGACAAGGCTGAAAAGTGTACTACTATATGAGTTACGAAAATAGGCCTTTCCACAATCATTCAGATGTGTGTCAAAGAGAACTGTCAACTGATTAGGGTAAAATAATCTCCTCAGGTTCACTTCAGATACACTTCTTTCATTGATAAGTTTCCTTTTAACCAAGGATGTTGTAATAGAACATCCTTGCTTTTAACTAGGGATGGCCAAATGGATCCGGATATCGGATATCCGGATCAGAGTCCGGGTTTCGGATAACCAGATCCGCATCTGGCCATTCCTACTTTTAACATAGAACATCATAATTATATTTCTTTTAACTTCGATAAACTTTATTTTTTTATATGGGCCAGTCTAGTAACTTTGGACTGTCACGACTCGCCCCTTAGCTATTAAAATCCACACCCATGCCCCTTCCGGGACTCGAACCCGGGACCTTCGAGTCGTTGGCCTACCGCCGTAGACCGCACGGCTACCCGGCCGGCATATTCATTTTAACATGGAACACCATAATGACATTCCTTTTAACATAGTCCAGGAATTCACTAGCCATACATGGAATGTTCGTCTTTGAAAGATTTCAGGAATATTCTTATTTTTTTTTTTTTTAATTGTTCTTCATCTTCTAATCCTTTTACCATTAAAACAGAAACTTACAATGCACTTTTATCTTCATGGATACATATTCTCTCAGAATATTCCACGTACTCCTTTATGATGCCAAGCATTATGTTGATGATAATTTTCTCATATATTTCCAACATTTCAGGAACATTCCTAGAATATTCGAAGTTAAAATAAAATATTTCTGGGTTATACTGTGCTATATGTATAGGTGGCTAGGATCACAGACTTTGCATAAGTACCGACGAAGTGACGTGAGTTCAAGCCCCTCCCATACCGGTCATCCGAACAGGATTTTCCTCAGTTTCACTGGTCTAATGCCGGGATGGCGCTTTTAATACAAAACCTAACCGTTACCTTCCCCAATCTTTCCTTGGAATAGTGCTCACGAAGGAACGTCATCTCTCAAACGTGACGGCTTGTAATTTTAAGGCGCTTAAAAGACCAGAAATGTTTTCAGAATGGGTTGATTCCGAACATTAATAGGATACTCATTCAGAATGAGACGCTTCAGACATTTTACATAGGTCGTAATTGTGATTATTTTTTTCTTTCCTGGTATATTATTTGCAAAGAATCACATAATCAATTGTTGCCCGAGAATCTTTTTATTGTTATAACGTTTTCGTCTGGTTCTTTTTCTTTATTACCTAGTATTTTGATAACACTTTTACTTCAGATTTGCAATTTGACCACTGTCTCATTGTCACGGAAGAAAGTAAGGGAGAAATACAAAAATGAAAAATACAGAGGAAAACAGCTTTGAAATAAGTTTAACATTCTCTACAAAAGCCTCTGTCTTTATAGAACAAGAAGTAAACTATGCACTCTTTCCAGATGTTTTGATTTGGGGGATTTAGGAGAGAGACCCTGGGGATGGGGGTGGGGAAATTACTTTAAAGGTGGAAGTTATTCCGGGGTCATTTAGTGCCATTCTGAAATGACTGGGGAGGGCACTGCCCCCTCATGCCCCCCCCCCCCATAAATCTGCCCATGTACTTCACACATCAACTTGTATTAGTAGCGCAGAAAATGTATCTCATTGAAAGAAAAGTTTCCTTCGAAAGAGAAAATAACTGAGTCACGTAACAGCGAAAGCGCAATAGTCCAGTCTATTTCGCATACTCCAGTAGCACACATACGTGTTTTCAACGTTGATTTTAGGTTCATTTCGTTGATTAACCGTTATTGGTTGAAAAAATATACGTTTACTTTTAAATTGTACTTCAACAAAGACTTCATTGCGTTGATAAGACGTTAATACGTGTATTCAATATGTTATTTTCAACTATGGTATAATAGATTTTGTTTCATGCATTTCTTACTAATGTTATGTCAAAAAATATAATTAAAAACTAATTGAATGACACAAACTAGTTTTGGTGTTCTCATGTGCACGTTGAAAACATATTGAATTTTAAACCATATTTGAACAAAGTTAGAATTTCGTTGATACGACGTTAATGTGATGTACTTTCAACTATCATTCATACTATGTCCTAGATTTCGTTTCACATTTGTATTTCTAATTTAACTGCTTAAATATTATAATCAAAAGCAAATACAATGAAAATATCTATATTTTTCATGTTTTTATTTGCATGGTGAAAACATGTTAAATTTTAAACTATATTTCAACGAACATTTAATTTCAACAATACAGTAAAAGAGTAGTGACCTCTCCAGGTGGATTCTTGGATATGTGGTCAACATGTCGAGCTACCAACGAGAAGTACAGAACGTTCCTGTGTTCGATATATTTCGGTACATTTATAACGTTATTATAAAGTTTCGGTACTAACGTTTAATTCACGTATTTTCAACATTTGTGTGCTAGTGGGGTAATTTTGTGCAAAACCGAGACAAAATTGTTGACTCCTGAAAATTTGCACAGACGTAACAACATATTCAAAGTCCCCACCACTCCCGTGTGAGGTAAACACAATATGGTGAGCGATCCAATATGGCCGCCACCGACATCTTTACAAATCATACATACAGTATTTCCCTGAAATAATGGCGCAAACCGGCAGGTGGTTCCTCACATCAAAACAAGAAGAAAAAAATGAAGAAATATGGAAATATGCGTTGTTTTAAAGTTACAGGCGATCAAATTTAGATCGGCACTGTCACAAATGACGTCATATCATGACAAATAATGACAAGCGGTTTCGGCGTAACGAATCAGAACAAAAGTAGTACCCACTACATCCATTTGAGTAGTATTTACGAATGGGAGGTCGCCACATAGGCAGATTTTCAACATGAGGTTTCCATTGTTAAGTAATTCATATAGTTTAATAGGTTTGGTTTGTTGTTATATATTTAAGAAAAATCTATAAAAAATTAACGCCTTTCTTCAAAGTTTAACCTCGTCATACCTCCACCAACATCAGGTACCCGCAAACTTCACTTCTTGCGAGTGTATCTTGATCAAGTACAGGCATGGTTATACAACGATCTCATTCCTCTGGAATGGGGATGGGTGACGTTGAATGGACAGTGTCTTCCAATTCTGTGTCTGCTGATCGTAGTTTCAATCTTCCTCTTGAAAACAATTTGGTGCACATGCAAAACTGATGCACTGCAAGTGCACATGTCGGCGCGTTGCATTACCGCGTACCAGTTTGTGTACTCATTGCAGGGATTTATTTGTAGGGAGAAGCCAGGGAATTTCCCCACTTCTAAGCTTTTCTTTCCCAACCTCTACGTTTAACCCTATCTTTCCAGTCTGGGAAGATACCCCCCCCCCCCCCCGGCTTAAATAGTTTTTCTTTATAAGCTTTTTTTAAATTTTTTCATTAGACCCGCATTTTCTACAGGGTGTTCCTATACGTGTAGCTACGGTTAATCTTGAAGACCATTATTTCCGGAAGAGAATATAGCTGGAATTACCGCTGATCATTCTTAATCTGAATAGCAGGATTATAAAGAGTAACTGTTCCATTGTCCAATTCGCATGATCTATTGATCCACATCTTACTAAAGTACAACAGTTACACGAAAGCGACATAGGAGAAATTGAGGAGTTATGTGGAAGAACGGATTAACCTGGTTTAAGTCGTTTTTCCGTTTCCTGGCCTATTAACTGTATTAGACCTCCAATTTATATACCTACTAGCTGATTTGGCCGCCCGCTGGTGCAGGGTTCAGAGAGTTTTCGCCCCCTTAGCCCCATCTCTGCGGGATGTCGAACCGAAAAAATAGGATAGCCGTTGCTTATAAATTGAAAGGAAAAATTTTCATATTTGCCTACTTGAAGGTAGTTAGTTAACCCGGCAAACTGCGTTGTGGTGTGGGTTGCTCAACCTGTAGGGATATATCTGATAATCATGGCCTATTAATTGATTGAACCAACACCCCCGTTCTCCCCCCCCCCCTTTCGGGGTCAACCTCTTAAAGCGGTAGTTAATCCTTCTAGGTCTCAAGGAATATATGCAGGGAATCCGCCATGATTTTCAGTCTGGCGGGTGTAAGTAAATTTCCGCACGGTTTCTATCGATTTTTGATCGCAAAAATGTTAAACTTGCGGGGTGTTCTCGAGGATTTGACGATGACACCCCCAACAGGGGGATCTGGCAGAATCACGGCATATTATGTACGAAATTTCGTTCGAATCCGTCAAGGGGTGTAAAATTGCATAGCGTTCAACAGAAGACTGCAAAAGGATGAAAGAAACACTCGCTGGCGCACAAAATATCATATTCTACCGTCGAATTGCTAGCAATCCACAGGTGCGTAGATACTTTGAACGGTGACTTTGCACAACTTCAATTTTATTGGCTGGCAACACTGCCATCTTGGATGTTTTAGTGGGTGGGGACCGTCACCTAGTTACTTTCCTACGGTGTGGAAGAGTATTCATGCCAATTTGGTGGGTATACGTGAAATGGTATAGAAGTTCTCGCAGAAGCTTTGAAAAGCTCAATTTACAGTTATGTTTGGCAACACTGATAACTGGAGTACATGGAGGGGTACTGTTCCCTGCCATCGTGTTTGTATTATGTATAAAAATAGTAATGCAAACTTTGGTGCAGATTCGTTAAACAATATAGAAGCTATTGTGATATTATATTTTATCATAAGGTGGCCATACTGACAATTGGAAGTGCTTGGGGATCAGGAAACCCTGGCTGTCGTTTTTCTGGGATGCCCAAGAACATTCGTTCCAAGTTTGGTGCGGATACGCCGTCTAGAAACTCCTTCTATAGTAAAACGGCTTAACTTCTGTCTGTGCTTAATTATATTTTTTATATATTTTTACATTAACATCACGGATTAATATAGCTTTCCTATAATTCATGCAATGCCTTCCTAGGAATATTAGCAACATTTTTGCATATTATGTCAAAACGTCTACACGTACAGGAAATCTTGTAAAATCACATGTTAAACTTTCGAATCCGTTTTTCTTAGAACTGCGTTTTCCAAGTTAAGCCATTCTTCCACAGAACTTCTCAGTTATATTCTAATATAACTCGTGCAAATATTATTTATTGACTCGGGGCTACAGAAATTACGAAAAAAAATAGCAGAATATTATGAGTCCCGGCGAAACATTCGCGCTTATGATAGATGTATCCTCCAATGTATTGTATGCATTCTTACCATTGTTAATCAAGTGTTGCAATATATTTTGTTGTGTGAGCTACAGGCAACAATAGGCGGAGATATCTGTGATTCGCAGATAAATATATACGAAAGTAAGAAAGTTTTCAAGAAGGCACTGCAGGAAAGACTCGTAGATGTTTGCACTGATGGTGCCAAAAATAAGCAAGAGGAAATTATTACGCTGTATTCTTGTAAGCTCGAACTACAAGTAGCTGTTCAAAATGTTGTCAGCACGGTTTCCAATATGATTCATTATGAAGCTTGTACGAAAATTATACAGTGTATATTCAATGTAGCCAAAAAATAGGAGGCAAATGGAATTTACGTCAGAGAGCAATGAATGGGATATCTTCCAAGAAGTTTAGATTCTCTTAAAGCTGGAAAATATGCCTAATTATTTCCTATATTTAAAATTTTTTTTAAAAAATAAAAAATGGGCCAAACAAGTTCTCCAACCTATTGTATAGCTGTAGCTGGAAATTCGGTTCATAATCCATGTACGGATGTTTGCGGCGCTGTGCGTGTGTGTTAGTTTACCTCAAAAACTGGAATGAAATGAGTTACTTTCATTCTGGTTAGAAACTTCAATTCGATTGATTTAATAACCGGTTCGGCGAACCAACCAGTGCGAACCGACTGAATATCACCAGTGGTCTAGTAGTCTAAAAGACTTACGAAAGATCATCCAGTAAAGATAAAAGAAACTTAAGAATATTTCAGGTCAGGGCTTCGAGTTCATAAAACTGAAAAAATGTTATTCCCTCAGTATTAACTAAATAAAAAATGATTTAAAACATGAAATCGTTTTACAATAAAATGCAATGGAATCAAAAGTCATATTTCAGCTACAAACGTCGGGCTAAAAATAATTACCACAGAGAAATCACAGTTGAACAATAAAATAGAAAGAAAGAAATTCACATTGGCTTGAAATTACTATTTTCAGGAATCAGGATTAATAGTTTACCTTTTAATACATGGTAAGCCATGTCCATTCGATATTTAATATGTGTGCGTAAATTAAATTATGGTTAGAAATAAAAAGGTGATATACACAAGATAAATAATTCACTGTTATAGTAAACATAATGTAGTTCCCAAAGTGAAAAACAAAAATAATTAGCGTTGGGGCAACATGAAAGTATTTCGGTTGTTAGAAATGTAGGACTTACAAAGTATTCTATTGCAGCATAAATTGCACCATAGAATTTAGAAGTAAATTGAACAAGGCCTAATTTTCAAGGTATTATTCTAACAATGGAATCTCCATCTGCTCTGTCTGAGGAGAAACCATGGGAAATCCTTAGATTGTAGGCCGCTGGGAACGATTCCAAAACCGTTCGAACGTTCTGCTAACTCTGTTATGGTCGGTCCTAGTTAAGAACAGAGTATTTTTATAAACTCCAAAACAAAAGTTAATTTCTGTGCAGCTAAATTAAGCTCAACGTCTACTACATTTCTAATTAATTTGGTGACAATGATACAAAATACTGTTTATAGAATACCTTCATCAACATAGTTACACAGACACACATATCGAAGGCCATTGTAATATATAAATAACAGAGGTCAAATGAAGAACAGATGGACTTATGAAAACCAGCAAAGTAGTGTGAGAGTATGCACATTCTTTGTTAGTTTACATAATAACATTTCTGTTTTTGATTATGCAATCAACCACAGGAATGCATGGAAGACATTGGTAATCAAAGAGTGAGGCTTTCATAAAAAGATAATCACGTAATAGATACGAGTGATATCCTTCGAAAAGCAGTGTGGAGAAGGAATTATATGCTGAAAATTTGTATTCCCTAATTTCCAGCTAGAAACTTATGTCCTCTAGTTGAATGGGTCACATATAATTTTTGTCAAAGCTCAACCAACCAATTATCCAGTACTTTAATTGAATTGTATTTATAGGCTTTAGGCATCTCATCCTCAGACTGGGATACAGCGAGGAAGGTAATCGACCAGGGCCTAGTTCTATAGGTACCATCCCGGCATCTGCCTGGTTGAATTTGCATTTTATTTAAGGCAATTTTGGCCCAGGCCGAATGGATGTTGATGGGATAATTGGTGGAATGAAGAAAGTGTTAGGAAACGGGAAACCCCGAGATAATCTCCACCACAAAGTCCACGTGGCATGATCCGGGATCGAACCGGAGACCCCACGCACCAGACATGAGCGCTCTACCGCTGCGTCACCATGCTGCGTATTTCCCTTGTGTTACTGAGGAAAACCCTTTGAAACTATCTAGTCCTCTACCATAGACTAAATTAACACACACACACACACACACACACACACATATATATATATATATATATATATATAGAGAGAGAGAGAGAGAGAGAGAGAGCTCTTGCGTAGCCTAGTCGGTAGCGCGCTCGACTTCAGTGCGAGCGGTCCCGGGTTCGATTCCCGGTGGGGGCTCAAAAATTTCGGTGTTGACCCAGCATCGTGAGGACAATTGGGGAGCTGCTGTGAATAAAAGACAGTGGCGATCACAGTGAGAGCTTCGGCTCTCCTCTCCCAACCCGTCTGGTCAGCGTGGGAGCAGTAGACCAACTCCTCCCTTCGGGGAGAGGCCTCATCCACTAGTGGACTGAATATGGC
>JAGDQP010069526.1:0-10874 GCA_022664845.1 Lepisma saccharinum
GTTTCCTAAAGAGAACTTCACTATTGCTACGTAGTTTGGAAAAAGCTCAGACGGGCGCGCGGCGATCGAAGTATTTATAATCAATCATCTGGTGGCCAAAAATAGAACTACAACATGTTCAAAATAAGCGCTTCTCCACCCTGCCTTTAGATCAACCTTAATCTGTTCCCTCCCAAGAACTGGGAAGCAAAGAACCGCCCCTCTAAACCCAACCCTAGGTTGGCCATTGCATCTCAAAATTTGAGAGTACAAAATTGGGTCCAATTCAAAGGTACAGTTTTTTACAGCGCACTTTTGACACTACTATGAGTTAAATGTTTATCACTGAAATCCGTGAATAGAGGTGGTTCTGATGAGGTGTTACTGTGATGAGATAGAAGGCGGAACAACACAAGTTTCTTGTATCATAGTACCTTGAAAAATAATTTTAAAAATACTTTAATTGTTTAAGAAAAGTATGTCTTTAAAAAGTTTATTATTATTATTTTTCTTAGTTTTTTTTATGTTCGGATACTTTTTTCTCAAGCTAATGTTTTGTGATCCAAATCCTAAAGTGTTCTGCAACCAGTCAAACACAAAATCGTTTCAGGCTAGTATTTAGTTCAGGATAAAGAAGTCCATATTTTAAAAAAATATATTAAAATATGCTTTTAAAATATATAGAAATATATGAAAGTAACAATGGAATATTGGGCATTACTTCCAAAGTTGGTCGGCCGCCTGGATTTCGACTAAAAGACTGATGAAAGCTACGAAAATTTAAATATCATCATCAGGGTGGGGATGTTCACATTTATTATTAGTAATTGCTTTCTTGCATTTTTCGTACATTATCTTAAATTAGTGACCATGGGAACGTGGAGGTTAGGTAAGGTTTGGTGCGGTCATGTATATTATCAAAATATATTTTCATATGTTCATATTTATTATTAATAATTGCTTACTTGTATTTTCGTACATTATCTTAAATTACTGACCATTGGAACGTGGAGGTTAGGTAAAGTTAGGTGCGGTCATGTATCTTTACACTTTTTTTTCTCATATACGTCACAGTTCTTTTCGTCGGAACATAGCTTACCACACTTTCTGCAATTTGTTGTTAGATTTATTAATCCATGACTTTCACACAGTTTTAAAGATTTTCCTCAGTATCACCGAATTGCTTCACAAGCTGTAATAATGTTAACTCACATCCAGGACAACGTTCCTGTACACCTGTAGCAATGTTCACAATTTAAATGCTAGTAACTTTCCCACAATCCAATCATGCAGTAACTTTCCGCCAAGTAGTTCCCTCCGCTTCCCAAATAGTTTCATGTTTGTCACCGATTATACAATATAATAAACTCAACTTTCGATCTTTTTAATATACTATTAACCACACAAACGAGCAAATTATCCATTTCTTCCCTGTAAATTTTCTAAATATTACTAACAACGGCCGACCAACTTTGCAAGTTAACCCGAATATCACATTGTCACCCGACTTACGTCGCTGTACAAACTTTCATCATTATATGACGTCAGGAGCACTATATCATTAACGTAGCAAGATTTGAGGACACCATGAACCATTGTGAACTAAAGAAAAGTCTGCAAATATATAGAAGTTTGGCTGCTCTTAGTTTTGTAACCACACACACAAAAAAAATATTGATTTTCTCAAAATGGACTTGTGCTGTTTTGGATCTCATGGCTTCAATTAATTAATTGAAGAATAAGAATAAGCACACCTAGAAAAGGCAATAGTTAATTCACGAATATTTACTGACTAAGTTAAACAGAATAAAAATGTATAATATTCAAATATAGCCATAGTCAAGTATGGTTAGAAAATCAGCTCGATAATCATCGGGTATTTCAAAGCCATGTTGGCTAACCAAACTTTATATGAAGAAGAGGTTTGGTAAATATATATAAGTTGTACCAAAGTTGGAAAGCGATGAGGAATATCATTAGAATTTATTAAAAGATTGCCACAGTAGTGGTTGGGAGGAGGATTAGAAAGTATGGAGATATCAACAAAAGACTGATAGAAAATTGGTTGGTATTCGAATAATTTGAATAATAATGGTTGTAGAAATCTGAAAATTTTGTTAGAAAATGTTAATACAATATTACATGATTGTCTTAAATCTATTGTTGATCATTGCTTTGTTACTTGCTTGATTGTTTTCATAGTATATATTGTGTTCAACGTTTGTACTTTTATTATAAAGATTAGTCATATGTATGTTTGAGAAAGCGTAATTGCGTATCGCCGAAACGTCTTCAATTAAAACGATTCGTATGACAACATGATTTTTCTTAAAGGTTTCTCAATCTGTACAGTACGTGAAGGTACAAAATAAATATTTTAATACATTTCAGTTATTCTTGTATGCTTTTGTGTATACCAAACTAAAAGCAAGCGTGACTTAATGTTTACATATCGAAAACAAATTCGTCTCATATGTATTTTCTGGCCCTAAGATCCTCAAAGTTAATCATATATGAAATTATGTCAATTTTCATATTTGAAAATTAATATTCGACTTGGTTTGCAAGATAACGGCATTGTGAAGAGAAACAATTGAAAGGGAACTCGATCTAGGTATGATGCTATCAGATTTTGACCTTCAAATTAGCATTTTCAACTCTTGTCAATATGTTCTTTCGGAATACTTAACAACTTCATTGTTATTTAATCGATTACACAGTATCAGGAACATCTATGTGTTATCTTTCAGATCATCGATAAGCCTCGTGACTGTTTCCAAAGCCTACGTTGGCTACCTGTATATAAAACCGGGTTTCAATCCATTAAAAATATAACTTCGGTTGAAACCTTACCATAGCAAAAACATGGCTGGCACAAGTTTCTTATTGGTGATCGGCACTTTGTTCCTTGCCCACCACGTTGTGGGACATGGTCATATGCAGGAACCACCAATGAGGTCGTCCATGTGGCGCTATGGCTTCAACACTCCTCCAAATTACGATGACGATGGACTGAATTGTGGTGGAATGGGTGTAAGTATTATAATGATCTTTACACTTGTTTACGTTCACACATTACTAACCTTTGTCACATTCCTTTATTTTGTTATTCATCAATCTTAAACTTTCAATATCAGCCAAGTACATGGCTGCTACTTTGAACAACTCGAAATGTTATAATTATAACCAAAGACATCCGTTTCAGATAATCAAGATCTTTAACATTCAATTTTGCCAAAATATGTTAGCCAGCCTTAGTATTCAATTAAAAATAAACTATAGAGCCTACATTTAAAAGCTTTCAAAATATTAGAGACGTATCTCTTACTTAATTCGACGGCCTTGAAGAGGACTCTGTCATCTAAAGAGTTTATATAGAATCAATTGAAGTTAAAGTTTGTTCTAACAAGAAGTTACTTCCCTCTGATTTTTCATGAAGACTCTTTGACCAATAACTCCATATATTTTCTGTTAAGGAGGAAAACACCAATTCTGCATGGGTGTTTCTCAGAAGGATGAGAGACTCAAATTAAAATTTTTCTACAAGTCAGAAGGCTTTAGATTTGGTAAAGAGATTTTGTCATTGCGACATGTTAATCATTCGTACACTTTAGGTACATAAACAGTAATTTGGCAATTAAATTTCCTTATAATTAAGATAATATTACATTGACGTTTCAAGATCTTAGCAGTCTATTTACTTATCTTGTCTAGGTGATGTGGGAACAGAATAACGGCCAGTGTGGAGAATGCGGAGATGCTTACAACTTGGCTCGTCCTCGGCCCAATGAAGCTGGAGGGAAATACGGAAACGGTATCATCGTACGTGAATACACCGTGGGTGAAACGATTCCAGTCCAACTTAACTTCTCCACGACTCACGCTGGATATTTTGAATTCCGTCTATGCCCAACTAACGACCCCAAGAAGCTGACCACTCAAGACTGCTTCGACCAAAACCTTCTGGAAGTGGCTGATGGTGGTACTCGTTGGACCCTTCCAGATAACAACCAGGCTGGTTTCTACAATCTCAACCTGAAGTTACCTGACGGTGTGAGTTGCAGTTTCTGTGTCCTTCAGTGGCTGTACGTTGCTGGTGAGTATACAGTTTATGGTAAACAAAATCTAGTTCCCCTTCTCCATATTATTGAATATTCTTAAATAGTAAATGAATTGATTCAACTGTTATTCTTAGGTACGGAATTTTAATTATCCTCGTATTTCAAGCAAGGGGTGATCTAGGGAAGGTCATACTAATATACAAGATCGCCTGTTACACGACCTGTTGACTTACTATAAACATGATTAACATATTGACTGACAGAAAGTGGAATGAAGCATTGTTATCCATAAATTGTAAGCGATTATCGTTACTATTATCTCATTTAAAATATAGAGGTTCCATTTCACTAAAAAGCAAGCCGTATGAATTGGAAAATTATTTGTGTTTACTTAAAGATATATTCCAGATTTTCCAGTAGGTTTATCCAGTCCTTCCACTTAAATGAAAATAAAAGAAATTTTCAAAACATCATTACTCCCATAGTTTGTAAAATGGTTTGGAAACGAATGGTGATTCTCCCTGGCTTGTATGTGTACACATTGATTATATATATTTATAAAACTTTCATTTAGGGAGCGTGGAAACAAATGCATTATAGATTTTCGAACCAGGAGCTCATGCACAAGATGAAATTTGTGGTATATGAGAGCAGCATTAAGTTCCATATCAGGAAAACAAGATTATGTGATCAAAATCTAGGCCCCTGTTATTCTGTGCATTGATATTATACTAACACACTGGTCAACAATTTTGAAACATTTTAAACTTTTTCTCATTGCCCTGATGAAAATTAAACTCTCAACGCGCACAGAGTTGATCCTTCTAATTTAGATTTGATAGATTCCAAAGACTTTCAGATCAGAATACTGTGAAATTAGACACTTCGGGAGGGAGTGGAATTATAGATCATTGCGTATAATACTTTCTACCACTCTCTATGTGTACAAATTGTTAGATGCTTGAATAGAGAGTGGATACCAAGAATGAATGCTTGGGTTAAGATATCTCTTGGAAGGTGTTGATAAAACAATAATTAGATTTTCTCAGTAAATCTATAACGATTGCTTATAGAAAACAAACCCTAATCTTGTATATGAGCAAAGAAGAAAAACAGAAATATGTAAATTCAATATTGGTGATCGTGGTTGCCTCTTTATACTACCAAAATGTGCAAGGTTAAAGATATTTTTAGAAACTATCTCAACAAATTTCAGATACCACAATATCAATTGTCTTTTATTAAAGTTATAAGCTATCCTGATATTTATTTCAAGCTAGAGATTCAAATTCTCTTTAATTTATCTCAATTTTTCACATGAGAATCACCCTAATGTTAAGAATACTGTATTAATATGAAATAACCTTTTGGTATTCATTCTGTGAAGAAGGTTCTTGTTTAATGAGGTGTAGAGGCGCAACTAGATAGCTTCAGAGAGTGAACATTTTTCTTTTATTAGACACGATGATATTGCCCTCGACTCCAGTAAAAGGTTGGTCTAATGAACGTGTGTGATGCTTCATTTTAGGTAACCGATGGGGCGATTGTGGTGACGGAACATCCGGTATGGGCTGTGGTCAACAGGAAACTTACAGAAACTGTGCTGATATTTCCATCTCATAAAGGCCAACTCGCATCTACTTTGGAGCGGATACCTTTCCTAGTAAGTATTATAATATGCATTGGAACTTTTATATAAAAAAAAGTAAACGTAAAGTTGTTAAATAATTTAAGTTAATATTTAAATATGGAAGCACTTTCAAAACATATATTGAAGAGGATTACTTAAATAAGTTAATGGTTTTAAATAACTTAAGTTTGGATATTGTATTGGTGGAAATAATATTTTTAAAAGAATAATTTTAAGAGAAATAAACAATAATGTGACATAAAAATGTGAATGACTTATGAACACAATACTTTTAATGAATTGCTAGTAGAACAAATAGGAACATATCCTTTATTGTAACTTTTTACCTATACATGACAATTTAGTTGAATGATCTCATTGTGAAACTCCATCATGCTAAAAATTTTGGTTCTAGGTTTGGAGGTGTTGGATAATTCATATGACTGATCAATCAAATGATCTTAGATTGGCCTGAATGGTATCTGGGTGACCAATTTTAGAAATGGCTGTTCTATCCGTGGATGTCTGCAGGTCTGGTTGGCCATTCTAAGCTATGAGCACCGTGTCGAAAACACTTCTCAAAAGCCTTTCATATAACTTGGACATATTTCTCTTATATATTTATCCGTCAGGGTGTCTCTCTCTTACTGTACAAGGATGAATAATTGTCAATAGTATTCTGGCAGGTGTAATATAACCAACATTACTACAGAGAACTTCTGTGGTGTTAGTAGTTACAATTTCGTGTCCCTAGCTCGAGGTACATAAAAATAAATTGATAGTCTGTGTTTAGGTCAAACAATAAACAGGGAACATAGTCCTCTAGTTTTAAATTGATAGCGTATGGTAAAGCTATCCCTTGTGCGATGCACATGCGCTCTGAACGGCGCATAATGGATGTAGAGGTATCGATCCTCATATTCTGGACCTACGACACGAACCCCTGAGGTGGAGTGGTCAATCCCACGCTCGACTGCCTTTAGCTTCGAAGATGCCCAGGAATACCAAGTACATTCTCTGGTACACAATTTAACAGGAGACTGAGTGCACCTCAGAGCGTCAGGCATGTGACTAGTGCGATAAAAGTCTCTAGAGTCCAGGCCGGGATAGCGTATGGTAAATAGAGGAAATTTAGTGAAAACACTATATTTTATTTAAAAAACATGGAAGTGCCTGAAATTTGTTTCATTCTATCGATTTCCGTTTATTTAAAATATTTCTGTGGCTTTCACCAACCATCGTTAAGAATGTAACGAGTCGTTTATTAACGTGTTTAATGTATTCCAAAAGTAATAAAAGTCTTTCTTAGCGATTCGTCACTTCTTAATGAAGGTTGGTGAAATCCACCTTTTATCAATTATATTAATTCCTAATTATAAAAGATACTATTTATCATTATGGTACTTGTCCTTACTAATTTGTAACATTATTATATATTGTCAAAATAAAAACTAATCTTGAAACAAGTATGCAAACGAATAAACTAATATTATTTCTTTTTATATATTTTGTTTGTAGATTTGGACTAACATCTGAGACTGACTGGATAATTGGCCTGTATAACAAGAGCAAGAAATGACTTTGAAAACCAAACTGATATTAATAAAAATGTTAACTCTTTTGTGGTTTCTATGTTAAACACTTTGTAAGTGAAAAAAGATAACTGTAAATATTACTTATTCCGAGCACCTAGTCAGAAAATAAAAAAAAGCAAGTTATTTGAAACACAATAAGTTACTATTTATTTATTACACTAAGTACCCATTAGAACCTCTACCAAACTTCCATGAAAGACGGAAACATCCACGATAAACATCATCTTATGAGAAGATATATAACACTGCAGCCAATATGATGACTGAAAATACTTGAATAACAAAAGTAAGGTTACACTTTGTTGGTCTGTGAGTTTTCTCTATGGTCTGTTGCAGACTAACAATTCTGTCGTGTCTTTGAAAATAGTAAGATAAGTACAGGCTATTCAGAAAAGAACGATGGGGTTTTTGTAAGTGAATGAAATTATTATATAGTACCTTACACTGATGTAACGTAAGTAATTAGGAAGAGTAGATTGATTAAATGCACCTCCAATGTGTGCCCCTTCGGTGGTCAAATACCTGCCATACCAATCCAAGAATGTTCTACAGTGTACCGTTTTTCAGATCACGAAGATTCTGCGCTATCGTAGGTATTCATGGTACCTAAACTGTGTCTTTAAACAACCCATAAAAGGAAAGGAATCGCGGTGAGAGATTTGCCGAACAGGATGGCCAAGGGAGAAGGTGGTCGTCGTCATTGTAGTACGGCCAATGTAGCAGCACTATGGAAGAACATGATTGAGGGGGGACACTCACACATACTTTCCCAGTAACATACCAACGTGTTTTGAATGTTGATTCTTTGTTTATTTTGTTGATTAATCGTTACTGGTTGAAAAAAAAGTACCTTTAATTTTTAATTATATTCCAACAGACGTGATATTGTTGATAGGATGTTAGTTCAACGTGCATTCAACTGTTATTTTCAACTATGGTATAGATTTCATTTCATGGGATTGTTTATAATTTAATTGAATAAAATTTGTAATTAAAAGCTAATTGAATGCCATTAACTATTATTTGGTGTTCTCTTTGGTGTTGAAAACACGTTGAATTTCAATCTACATTTCAACTAAAATTTGATTTCGTTGATAGGACGTTAATCTGACGTGTTTTTAACTATTATATTGAACTGTACAATAGATTATCTTTCCAAGTAAATTACATAAAAATTGTGCTTAAAAGCGAATATAATAAAATTAACTACGTTTCTCATGTTCTCATTTACATGTTGAAAACAAATTGAATTTTAAACTATATTTCAGCGAACATTTAATTCACTTAATAGGGCGTTAATGTGCAATGTTTTCAACAATGACATAGATTTCGCTTTATATTCGTTTTTCGAAGGCGAGATATTACACGTATTGAGAAATATAAATTTAATAGTGCAGCGATGGTCAAAGTGTTAAAGAAGGAAAACTGCAGACAACAAAGAAAGTTGGAAAGTATTCTTTATGCTTACTCTTACATGATGGTAAAACGACACTTGAGGATTTGTGGCGACTGTATTCTTTACATCTTTGTAACGCAAAGAGAATAATAGAAGAGTAGTGACTCTCAAGGTGGCTTCGTGGATGAGTGGTCAACATGTCGAGAACGACGAGTGCGGAACGTTTCAGTTTCGAATCCCACAGCAGACGGTCAGATAATTTACTGTTGGAACCAGTCATTTCGGGAACTGCAGCTCTGTTTCCAAATAGTGAACATAATAAAACTGGCCTGTAATATATCTGAAATTTGATAGTGTATCTTGCCAATGACATAAGTTACACCCATCGGAAGGCAATAAAGAACTATTTTAGACACTTACGGAACCCCAGTATTATCTCGTGTATACTCTGTACAATTTTCGTGGAAAGCAGAAGAATTAACCAACAATATTTGATTTTCATGATAGAAATTAGACAGCCAACAATGTTTTTAGCTTGTCAAAACTATGAAGGATTACATCCCTTGGTGGAAAATTATTTTCGAGTGAGAAATGGGAAGACATGCCTTAGTTTTGAAACAGATAACCATACAGAGTTCTAGCTAGCATCCCTAAACGGCTACGCAATTCTTTCTGACTTTGAAGAAGTTTCTTGCCTAGCCGCTAGATGTGCTGATATAATTAGCTCATTTCCTTAAACATTCTAACGTGCTGAGAATTGATCGTACTGCCATATTTAAGCTAACAGGAAATG
The DNA here is from genome assembly GCA_022664845.1 of Lepisma saccharinum. NCBI lineage: Eukaryota > Metazoa > Arthropoda > Insecta > Zygentoma > Lepismatidae > Lepisma > Lepisma saccharinum. The sequence continues at coordinate 9,455 of JAGDQP010069526.1, forward strand.
TTATACCAATCACACAACTCAGTTTACTAGGATCTTTAAGAAAATAAGCTATTGAGTTCAGAGGCATCTAGCGGCAAGAGACTTCTTCGAAGCCATAAAGACATGTGTAGCTATTTACAAATGCAGGTTATTTCTCTGTATAATTTCTGTGGTTTTGGTTCCATTCTGGAGGTCACCTCTTGCCACGGAGAACACCTAGGAGAAACCTCAGTAAGCATGTCTAGCAGCGGAATCGGAACCTCTACAATACTAGTCCAAAGTTCTCTAGTGTGAACAAGGAACCATTGCAAGCGGTGTATGCAATACCAAATGGTTATTAAACAGTAGTCCAAGACAGGGAATGTAGCGATCTACTTCAATAATAACAATAATAATAATAAATTAAACACATACTTAAATAGAATTATATGAATACAAATTATGCAACAGTCTTTAAAGAATGAATATGGACAATTATGAACATTTTGTACATATTCATACTAAATACACTTTCTCTGTTTATTATTATTATTATCGTAGTGGTATCTATCATATTTTGTCAATCGACTCACAGATACAAAAACGCCTGACAATTTTATATCAGGTCGTTGAATTTGAATTTTCTTTATGACCTTTATGCATCTAAGGCTCAGGTCGGGATAGGTTAGGGAATAGGATTCGGGAAGGTGTCGGGCATAGACTGTTGAAGGTGATATACCACCATTTGCCTGGTGTGACTGAGGAAAAACCTCAGTCAGGATGTACGACCGCTGGTATCGAACCCACGACCTTCCGAATGCTAAGACAACGCTCTACCACTGAGCTATGGCGGCTCGGTTTATATCAGGTCGTATGCGCTTATCCTTCATCATCAATCTTTTCCAATTTCATTTTTTTCTTTTCAAATCATATCACATGAGTTTCTGGTAACTCGTAAGTATCTCGCGTCGACTAACAAATGTACTATTTTGCTAACTGATAACATTTATTTAGTAATGCTAGCCATAATGCATACATGAAGTCTAAAATGAATCAATAACTTGAAAATAATATTAGTTTGAAAACCTCCAATCATTGTGACGTTTCATATTACCACTTGAAACAGTGTATCGATCCTATTAAGCGGGGGTTACAGTGTACTATTTCTGAATAATCATGCTTGTTTATCATCAAATACATTACAAGAGGTATTCAATCAGATGCGTCTCTGCTTTCTGTGTGTGGCGTTTACAGAACGTTCATTGGCGTACTATTGCTGCAGAACGTTCATTTGACTACAGTTTACTATTTTCTTAACCGCCATCTTTGGAAAAGTTAGATTTTTCTCCTTCTGATAGCACTATCGTTTGTGTTGGCAAGCAAGAGAGTACCAATTTCGGAATTTCTGGCAGAGTGGAAATTGAAGCGTGAAATTCCCAAATACCTATAAATACTTCCCTGG
>JAGDQP010069527.1:0-10874 GCA_022664845.1 Lepisma saccharinum
AATTATCGCTAATATTTATTTGTTTGTTTTTCAAGGTTTGTTAAAACTAATATACTACTCACACACTCTTAAATTTCTGGTAGAAGCAGAAAAAATAAAAGAATACAAAGAATATATTCTAGCGCAAAGCATAAATGCAAAGTTTATAGCGAAAACTGTAGTGAAAAAGTTGTACACTTAGTGAACTCAACATGACAATTAAGATTGCCCCATAGAATTAAGAATTCTCTACTATTCATAATTCAATGCAACCTATTGTTAAGAGTGTAGAATATTACGTTATCATTCATTCTCCATAAGCCATAAAATTATAGTAGCTAATCGAAAGCGTTAACCATGTCTTTAAATAATATTCTTTCAATGATGGTTTAAGTTGAATTCATTCCAAGTAAGATACATATCAATTTAAAATGGAAATAAAGTACATGCTTGTGATACATACGAGATATTAGTAGTTTTCCACTCCCTGTTGAAATAAAAGATTTCAATGCAAACAATGAAATTTCTTGAAAAATAAACATGTATCAATACAAGGCTTAGACAATAGAGCGTTTCAAGATAGTTTGGCTTTAGTTAAAAATAATGAAATAAAATTATTCTAAAATGAAATTTTAAGAATTAGCACTGTTCTGGAAGATGTAAATAAGTAAACATTGTCCACTTACAACGTGACATCAATTAATATAAGTATGATAATTTTAAAAAGTGACACCATTTTCTTGCTTTCATGTAGATCGTCCATATAAGATTGTATTTTTTTAAAAAGCAAGAAAACATGACTTACGATTTATTTTGTGGTGAAGATAACAAAAAATAAGCACAGACAGATTTTTTCGGATTTTTTGCTTTTCAAACATAATTTGCGGAAAAAAATTATCATGCATTATTGAACTTGCGAAATAAGTGACTCGGACTGTCCGTGATCAGCTGCTACATGTAGCTCTTTCTTACTCCATTTCAAGTACTTGTTATGCACCTATTCATTTAAATTTTATGGCCAGAAAATTATGTTACATATGCAAAAGTGTATTGGAATACTACACTTTCATTCCATTGCTTTAAGTACTACTTTCTAATGTACTATTTTATTTCATTTTTTATTGCTACAAAATGCAGTATTTTCTCTAAAACTCGAAAGGAAATGATGCTGAAAGAAAGAAATTTAAGTTTTTCTACCAAAGATATGAAAATCTGTATTCTTTATTGATACCCATGTGATTTAACCCTAGAACACTAGTGTACGTAAAATTTACGTGTGTTTGCTTTTTTCTTCTCTCTACTATCTATCACCTACTCAGCCCTTCGTTTAGCAGTGCCTAAATCATTCAGTCGTCCGTTAGGCGGTAGTGTTGAAGGAGAGTGCAGGAGCTCATTGTTTTTTTTATTCGTTATGCTGTAACATGTAGTCAGTTTTACGTATTGCTAGTAATACGAGAAATAATCTTGCACGTAATTTGTACGTGTCCCTATTAACAGCGTGGTGTGTGTGCACGTAGCAGTTATGTATCGCTTGCAATAAGTATGTCAAAAATGTGCGAAAAGCTGACACCTGATAGAATCAACGAACTGTTGATGAGTAATGAATAAGACCAGCAGGAAGAAGAGAGACTTTCTAGCAATTGAGGAAGGTGACTTCAGTGATTATGATAGCGATAAGGAGCCAGAGTTCGTTCCTGATGAAGCTAAGTTACTAGAATAAATTTGTGAAGAGAAAAAAAACAGAGGACTGGTTAAAAGAATCAAACACGTCAATGACACAGGATAAGTGACAGAGGAGGAGACATATTTCACGGATTCTACACATGGACCGTCGACAGAAAATCCAAAACGAAGAAATATATATCCAAATATGGTGACGCCTAGTGAATACCAATCATTGAGGGCTCGTGTGCTCAATACTGATGTTGATACTTTGACAGGCAAAGATGAATTTAAATTGAAAACTAAGAGTGATTCAACTCAGGGGAAGATTGCTGCAATAAATCTTGTACACGTTAGGCCAGGGCCAACCCCTGCTGCGCGAAACGCTTAAATTACCAGAAGAGTGTCTCAAGCTATATTTTAGTGATGATCTTTTGCAGGAAGTTCTCGTTCATACTAATGAGGAAATTAGACGCAAAAGAGTGAAATATGCTAACCCAAATTATGCTTCTTTGCAAGATCTGAATTATAAGGAATTATATGCATTTTTAGGTCTCCATACTTTTGGCGCTGCGCTTTAAGACTACCATCTGTCGTCAAAAATTATGTTTAACATTCTCTGGCGACAGACACCGTGCAACCATGTCTGAAAGACAGTTCTCTTTACTCATTGATTTGTAAAGCATCTGGAAGAGATCTAATGGACGCCTCTCAGAGATCTTATGCTGCCAATATTCCGCCACGGCTTCTGGGGTGTGTGATCACCGAACGCTAACACTATGCTTAAAGGCAAATCTCAATTAGTAGTACATGAAGGCATACAAAGTTCACAAGAGCGGATGAGTAGTATACGCCCGCCTGTCTGAAGGCTTGCAATATACCAAGGAAGGAAAAGTTCTCTTGTACGCCTGTCTGACGTCGTACAAGAACAAGGTAAACGACAGCCTGGCTGTCTGAAGGCGTGCAAGTCGTTGTTAGGATGGGTTGAAGGCTCCCTTATGCCTGTCTGAAGGCACTTGAGAACCTGGCAAAGTAGTATAAGCCCGCCTGTCTGAAGGCGTGCAATATACCAAGGATGGATAAGTACCCCCTTCCCGCCTGTCTGAAGGCGTGAAGAAGCAAGGATACAACTACCGCCTGTCTGAGGCGTTTAGTTGCTTTAGAATGGGTTAATAGCTTTGGTCCGCCTGTCTGAAGGCGTACTGTAACTAGAGAAAGGTCGTATACCACTGACCACCAGTAGCTATGATTGCCCGCCTGTCTGAAGGCGTGCAACCAAAAGGACAAGGTAAATAGGCACCACAGCTCGCCTGTCTGAAGGCGTTCTGCAGTTGGAGAACGAAGTTTCAAAAGAGAATTAGTAATAAAGATGAATAAACTAAATGCGATAAAGCAATATTATAAGCATAAGCCTAGAAATGAATATTCAAAGAAGTTTAGATAATAAGAATTTATTAGTGGACTATCTGTCCGAAGAAAGAACACCAAGCAGAGAGCTTGATGTTAACTGGCCCGCAGGTCAGAAGGAAGGGAAAACGATGGTCTACGTCATTTACTGACAAAGTATAGTTTATTCTAGTGTTGTGTACTACTTCGCCAATACTGTTTTGATTTCAGTGGTAATAAGCGAAATCACTAGGAATCCTGAAATAGTCATCAGGAAATTCGAGTTAAGTGCAATTTATATGCAGACTGTCAATGAGTAGATGATTCAGACAAAACGTGTTATTACAATGTGCATATCTCAAGAATGAAAAAGCACTGCACTGATCTGATGAACAAACTTCAGATCCAAAGTGTCTCAGCAGTACTGCATAGGCGTCCTGAATGGTTCCGGTTCTTCGTCCAGATATCCTGACTTCTACAATGGATACTTGATCATGTTTCGAAACATTGGGGACGAGAACTGATAATGAATGAAGGATTGGAGACGAATGAAGTTTTCCCGATGCCAGATGTTGAACTCTTCGGTCGCGATAATGGCATCAGTCACGAACTTAACAAATGCATTATACGGGCGGAAGAAATAAACATCTAGTGGCTGAATGAGTCCTGTGCATCCTGGTGGAATCAAATGCCATTCAAATTTACTAATGCTTTCTGGAATTGATGATTTGATTAACATTTCATCCGTATTGGCTGACAACGAATCAAGAAGTAGAAGCATGGGTTCTTCGTATAAAGTAGACACACTTTGCCAGAATACATTGGTCAGCATTATCTTCTGATCTTCTTTTTTCATGTTAGCATAGCCAGAAGCATAAGACATAATATTTGGTGGATCAGCTGGTTTGCTTTGAGGAAATTTCCGGGTGGATTCTGCACAAAGCATGTACATCGGCGAATGTAGATCTCCGTCCATTGATATTACAGGCATTATCATGTATGAGTCCGTCGTTACCGACGTAGATCCTACAGTTGCATATACTCGTTTAATGCCCATTGGTCGAAGTGTTCGTCCTGAATGCATTTCCTTTTCGAAACGACTTTGATCTGTGTTCAGGATCTGTTTACGAACCAAATGTCGTTCGATGAACAAGGATTTCATTTTTCTGACGAATTCATCTGATTTCCGCAGTATATCCTCCTCTTTTGAGTTGTAGGTCTTTACAGTTTATGAGTAATTTATCGCGACACGTTCTTGTTCCTTTTCTTCAACTTGTAAATCCATGAATCTGATGCCTTGAAATTCAGTTTTTCATCTGGATTAACCTGGCGTTTGATTGCAATGCCCACTGTCTGATTGTCCTGTCGTGAATTATGGCATTGTGTTCAGACATTTCTTTGAAGTTCTCAAATACTCTGGTGTTTATAGTACTCATCTTCACGCGCGACGTCATCTTTTCTCGCGATCGTTCATAGTTCTGCAGCACGCCCGTCGATTATCGAACAGATGCCAGAGATCTTCTCTTTCCTCCAACTGTACTTGCGCAGTAGTGGAATGCCCGTTCTTTGTATTCTTCTGACAGTTCCATGACTCCTTTCTTCTTTCTTTCCGGTGACGGAACATACGATGAGCTACTGCCTTGAGATGACGGTGTTTCTTCTTCATCCGACACTTTCGGCACATATTACGTCGATATGCCTTGCGATGTCATGTCGATATCCTCATCACCATATTCACTATTTGTTGAGCTAACATCCAGATCTGAAGCGTCCTCATATGTCAGAGATTCATATCGCTCAACGATCACTCGTTCATCCAATAACTCGGCACATATTTGGTCGAAAATTTTCCGATCTGCACTGGATGGTGCGACATCAGATGTGCCAGATGTGCGTGATTAGGTGGTTTTAAGTCACTCAGTAACGTTGTACTCGTAACGACTAACGAATGTAAATTATGATATTCTCAAACCAAACAGATTTTGCGAGCGTCTGACGTAGTGTGGGATATTTTTAAATCCACGTAATTTAGATTAGAATTAACCTTCAGCCTGCAAATTGGCAAATAGACTAATGTGCTATTTCCACAACTTAATTTTGAAGTTTTCGTCAGGTTTTAAGAGTGTGTGTGTACATCTATGCCGTTTAGTAAATGAGGCGTATTAAATTAGATACACCATCAGTTTAGAAATGGCCAATATAAAAATTTAAATTATATAACATATAATATTAGAGAGTGAATACGTATTAGTCGTTACATATTAGTTTCTTTGATGGTTTATAAATTCCTGAGAACAGAGAAAAATGAGAAAATGAAATAATATATTAATGAAATTGTGCTTTTCATTGAGCTAATTTGGTCTAAAGCTATGCGTGCACCGAACACTTTTACAATACAGTTTTGTAGGTTACGATAAACGAAATTTGACTCCTCTTTCTGTATAGTATATGCTCTTCACGGTGTAAGTGTACACAGGCTGGACAGAAAATAGTTGTTGATATTCCAGAAACAATAAGTTGTAATCAAACCAAGAAAAACATATTTTTAACGGGATGTAAACAAAAGCGTGAGAAGGAAATCGTCATAGTTAAGCAAATAATAAAATACGTGGTGCTGACTCAATAAATCACAATCTACGTTGTACTCAATATGTCTATTTCTGCGATGATTATGTACGCCTATACCTCTGCAAGTACGCTTTATTTTACGTTTTGTAACAGTTAGTATTTTTGTTTGGTGAATGTTTACGTTCTTAGAATATTTGACAACTAATTTGGGTCATGTTGTGTATATAAATAATTATCAAAATCAATCATCTGTTACAAAATAAATTTACACTATGCAATATTAAGGAGATATTTATATTCATATTTCAAAAGTACCTTTCTTATGACTGCAGGTCTCCAAACATTCTTTCTTTGTTTCAAAATTATTTTTATTTCCTCTACAGCCTCCATAAATATATGTTTTACAGGTTCCGGTTTTGGGATCGTAATACCAGCTACGGATGAAACCCAAGCAAGGACCACTTTCTGGCTCGAGATTACAATACCATGAACCTGAAATAAATACACTAAAGTTCAAAGGAAAGTCCAGTTCGTTGTAAACTATTACAAGTAAGGTGGTATGATTTAGAAGATGAATTGTATGTGAATTGTTCTCAATTATCTTGGACAGCAATAGAAACCGATACCAATAACATGAACGATTTTTATTTATAAGTCTATCTTTGTTTATTCTACTATACGTATCTCTAAACTATAGATTACTTATAAGAATTAGTGAAACACGTATGCGTCGAAGTCACTGTTTCCACTGTGAATATATGTTATTTGCAAATCTCAGAAGGTACTATTCCCAACATTTTTATATTTCATTTGTCGTTGAAATTTTCAATATATATTTTCAAAAAAAATCGAAGTGTTTATTCAGATTATTAGAGACAAAATATGATAATTAGCTTCAGAATTCTTAATTATTCTTCTTTGAAACTTCATTGTAAAATAAAGCTACTACATATTAACTACCCTAAATTTTAATAGAATATCTTAAAACTCATTAAGAGTTAGTTAATTTTAAGGTCAAGAAGAAGAAGACCAAAGCAATATTTTTCGTAATAGTATTTGGTTTGATGAAACGATAATTTGGTGAAATGGGCATGCTTCCCCCGGACATTACATACATCTGTTGTTTGTTTGCAAGAGTTTCAGACAGTATGTTAAGTATAAATTCCGTAGCCACAGAAGTATACCGGGCCATAACTGCCCGTCCTACAAACTGGATATACTTCATATTGGTCTTTCGAAACTAAAGTCAATCTACAGTGGGTTGGTACGATAGTTTGACATTCAATTCATTCCTTAAACTTAACAAAGCGTGTTAGATTTTAACCAGAAAAAGAGACACAGAAGACAATAAACATCTTTTAATATAAAGGTCTAGCAAATATCACTATGTGAAGATTTTGCTCAATATTGACCAACACTGATCGATATCGTCAAGAATAATGTTTTGCATGTTCGAAATAGACTCTATGTAATCGACAAATGACGGGTGATGTTCATAAAAAAATCACGCTGCCGGTTTAAATATATTCACTAGCAAAAATAAATTTGTATTACCACCTGTAATGTCTGAGTTGATGAAGCTCATAATAAACATATTATTCTATCACGAATATCTCCTTACTAAAGTGGAAGAATCAACGGACTAAAATTAGATAGTTTTCAGCTTTAATCAGAAAAATCAGCTTTAATCCAGTGGATTAAGTCAACATTTGTGTAGCATACTACTATCCGATGAGACTAATAGTTGTGCAAATTTCAGATTGCTGCTTGGTTCCCCATCACAGATTTTTAACACAAACTTTGGTATAAAATTACAAAAAGAAACATACGTTTTAGTCTTCATAGTATAAAAATAAAATTATTCTTACTACAACATTTGGTGTTCCCACCACCAGATTTACGGGCCACAAAAGAATAGCTTCTGCATAGAATGTAATCTTGAAAATGTACTTTTCTTTAATGAACAACAGCATTTTGGAACCCACATTAGAATTACAACCTAAAATAGTAGGAGAATCGTGTACCACTTACAAATAGTCTGTAGTCTTAGTGAGTGCAATAGTTTTTAATCTAAGAAGGTAGGATTTATCTGGGCTGCGAAACAGAGTTTTCCGTAAATGCGTGCATATTGAGAATTTAGGTCGCACCAAGAGACAAATATGGCTGCCAAAGCAGAAAGAAGTGAAATAGGGCAAAACGATTGTGGTTTTAAACTACAAATGCATCAGGGTAATCACGCAAAAAAAGTATAAAATTACAATAGTTGAGCAATAAACTTAACGAATTCTGGGCCAGTTTAAATTGAATCCCCCCCCTCCCGTTTTAAGCTAGCATCGTTCTTGTAGATGCCGGTCTTATTTGTTTCCAAAAACACTTCGCAAAGATCTTTTCCCCGCAATTTTTTGTTTATTCCTTTTGATATATATATAAGTACATGTTGAAATATATGTCATATGTTGAAATATATAAAAAGTGTATTAAACAATAAGATATTGCAACTAGAAACCAAATTGTAATGAAATTCCTTCGCTTGAGATAACGACACTTTAAAGGCATGTGGATACTCATACGATACTGTACAAGAAGTTGGTCAACAGTTTAACAATTTTGGAGCTAAAGCAAACAAGGAATACAAAACGGGGACAACAGGGTACAGCATGATATGACGGAGCTTTACGGACAGCAGTGGGTGAGCATGAGCACTAAAAGGCTTTATCAAAGTGATACACTAATCTGCCGTGCAAAATGCGAAGGACGTAGCTGTAGTTATATCTTTTTGAAAGCCCTAAGAAGCCATAGAGCTCTTTATGTTGCCTGAGGGGATACAACTGTACACAGATCCTACTCTTCTTTTCTATATAGACCTATTTAAAGTTAGATAGAGCTTTCTAGCACAACGCAAAGTCACAAAGACTAACACTGGAAATTATTGTATGGCTACCTCAAACTTACTCAAGGTATTCCATAATACCCTTATTTTTGCCGACAATATGAAGTGATTGAACGTTGTTGAAATTTTCCAACTAAAGTTAGTGCTACAAAAATGAGAAAAGTGTACTTCAGGGTAAAATATATTATGGTATGCAGGAATTTATATAATGCACCGAGGAGCGGTATAACATTTTCCAGCTGATGTTCAATTGCAAAGGTTCTCTGTTTTTAGTGGAACACTCTGAAACCTACAATACAAATTTAGGAATTAGTTGAGATATAAGATATTGTCGCAACTTCTAGAATGTTTGGATTTCGTTGCAACAGGCTCTCATGTGTTTATGTATCTATGTCACTTAAAACAGGACATTCTAAACATGCATAGTACATAAAGTGTTTCCGGGAACTTCACTACTACAGAGAAGAAACATTTCTACAGGACGAAATTGGTAGCCTTGCTAATGCTTTTGAAATGTATATCCCTTCCGGTATATTTCTGCAGAGGAAGACCAATGTGTGTGGCGCAAGTAATTGAACTCGTCTTGAAACTCAGTACCACTGTTAAGTGCAAAAACAGACATTTACTTTTGATCGGTTTCCTGAAAATCTCAAACATAAGTATTTCGTTAAATAGTTTATTCAAAACGTTTATGCTTCTAGTGTATCCTGTTGGTAAATACGACGTTAAAGTTGGATTTCAATTCTTCATAACTTGCGTTTGTTTCTTGTAGTTTTTACTTCTTACTATGACCAAAATATAAAACATTATCCTTGTGTTAGACACTCTCTAAACGTAAAAGATAAACAACAACAACAAAAAGAAACGAACGTTGAAGCGAAAGGGAAATTACAATTATCAAGGTTCCTAAAACTTCAGCACTCCATATTAACGTAAACGCAGTTCTAAATTTGACAAAAAATTAAGAGGCCAAAGTTAACCAGCCCCTTGCAGAATGAGAAATGTATATGTCATAAAGTAAAACTCGATATACACTTTCCACTTCTGGTGTAAAAGTAAAGATGGACAATCCGGAACCATTGAGATTCTAGAAAACAAATTACCGTTAAGGTTTATTTCACAATAAATATGTATAAAATATTATACACATATTTGACTTACGTAGTGGTATAAAGTGACTAAATCCTTCATTTTCATGTTCTCAGTAATATAAACTTTACACAGAGATATACCATATTTCGAAGTATAGTTGTAGTTCCACTTCTTTGAACTAATTGAGTTTAGATGTTTCCTAACGTACTAAAAATATCAGGACAAAAAGAATTTTAGTATTTAAAACTGGTAACTACTATTACTGTAAATCTCTCTAAAAAAACAATCTCTGTGTTTATGTTTTGACAAAACTTTTAATTGTCTAAATACTTCCTGAAACTTACTTGAATTGAAATAATATTGGATTAATCATTTCTATTAGAACCCTATGACTTTCAAAATATTATTAGCTGATATTTTAAATTTTCGTCCCTATTTCATTCTTAAAAGAAATATTTCATTAATTTGAAACCTAACTGTTACAACAATTTCGTTTTACACAACAAATATAATGGATTCATCTAACTAGAAACGAACATAAGTTTTCTCTATAGGGAAGAATGAGTTTCCCATATATTTTCCAAAACATGTTTTTCAGTTGAAGTTTAATTTCATAATAACGATAAATCTTAAGTTACAGATACTGCACTTGTTTTTCTAGAATCTATAAAAATTCTTACCAAGACGTCCCACTCGTGTCCATCGGGCTGCCAAAAGGGATGGAAGTGATAAAAGTATCCATGGGATTAATACTAATAGTCTCATTCTTCTAAACTCCATCTAGAAACAAACAATGTTTCAAATTACACTAGTTTAAGAATGATTTATTTGAGCAATTCATTGAATAACTATTTTAAAAAAAACTTTTAGTCCGAAATTAAAGGGAATATGTTTAGTCGCCAAACGCATCAAAATGCTAATGAAATAATTTTTGAATTTTATTTATAGCCTTTAGATATCTAAAGCCCGGGGTATGTAATTGAATAATCTAATATAATACGGTTATAACTTAGAAGATGTACTGTAACTAAGTGAAACTGTAGATAACTGAAACTGAATATAACTGTAAGAAACTGGAGTTAACTGTAATTAAGTGAAACCAAGCTGTTTGCATGTTGAACATAATCCATTGGAAATTTTACAAGATTAATGCACAGTTGTGTGTAAGGCACTTAAACCATCAGATGAGCAAGATGTGTTTTTATCCGCAAATCGTCCAACTTCTCGATTTGAAACATCAAGATTACAAAGTCAGATATATGAGAAACATTATGCAAAATTTTGTGTATTACTTAAC
>JAGDQP010069528.1:0-10874 GCA_022664845.1 Lepisma saccharinum
GTATAGTAAAGTACTGTTGTGGTCAATCAAGCTATACTGGGGAGGTCTAAGTATGTTGGGATTGTTTGACTAGTGGGGCAAAAACCGAAGCAGTGTGAGACAGTTCTGCTATATCTTATCTACCCTAGCTTATGATCCGGTAATTAAAATCGTGGTAAATCCCAGAAAACGTTAGTAAAATACCTGGATTGCAGGTGCTTACCGCTTTTTTTGCTCATCGAGTGATCAGTAAGTCCGAGGATTTAAGACGGCATTAGGACTGAGTTGAGAATAATAAAATCGTCAACATATTAAAAGAATATTAGCCAAAATTTGTCATACTAGCAATTTGTGTGTAATACGTAGAAGAAGAGTAGATTTTTTTCTATTTCTCTCTCTCTCTCTCCGAAGTTGAGTTTTAAATACTTCTATCAAACTGAGTTTCACATGATTACTCTTGAAACATTTCATATAAATATTTTGTTCAATAATATTGGGGGCGAGGGCATTAGGAATTTATGTGGACTGGTCCTGTATTACTCGTATGCCGGACGTGTGAACGACGCAACAACACTGTCCTAATACAACAGTCTGATAATAGATGGCGTGGGCCAGCGCTAGGATGATTAATTTTTACAAAAAGAAGTACATGGAGATAGGTGCACATTGTTAAAAGTGGACAACGTAGTTCCCATAGAAGGAGAGAGTTCCAGCAACGAAAACTCATCATCGCTTAGTCCGTGTAGGATAAGTGCACAAAGGCTTCAAGAATGGGAGAAAACGTGTGAAGAGGGCGTCAACAGTGGTTGTCCAGTGACATCGCTAACTTCTGCATATGAAACGCGGGGAAGTTGATTCTGGTAAAGCGACGCTTCACAATCGATGAACTTTAACGGAAAATGATTCCTGGTCGAGCAACGCTGCATGGCATTATCGATGTCCATCTCAACAGTGCAAAATTAGTGCTGATTTACATGCAAGCTTGCGTTGCTTGCTTTGCGTGCGATTTGGCTGAATAGCCAATAAAAACACGGGTTTTATTGTGTGTTTTATTGTAAGGTAAGTGTAACAGTCGTTACAATTTGCTATTCACCCAAATCGCACGCAAAGCAAGCAACGCAAGCTTCCAAGGAAAGCCCTTAATGTGTACTGAGTGCTTAACGGTTTGACAGAACAATCGTGCTGGTGCGCATTCACCACAAACAGCTGGCGACGAATTTCTGTTGCTGGAACTTTCTCCTTCCTAACGAACTATGATGTCTACTTTTGACCATGCACATTTATTTACATCCATGTGCGTCTGTCGCTCACAAAAATCTGTTTGAAAAATTACCCACCTGGTCTTACTCGGAGTGCTGACGCCTGTCATCTAGTGGCAGACTGTTGTGCTAGAAAGGGCTTATTGGCATAGCGTTGGCACGTCGTTCACACTTCCGGTGTACCAAGCTTTACAGGACTAGTCCAAACCAACTCTAAGTGCCCTTTATTTCCCTATAAACACATTGAGTTCTTTCAATATATAGCAAGAAAAGTCACCGATTTACTATGTTCTACATAGTTTACTTGGTTACGCAGAAGAGCCGTATTTTATACGCACTTCTGTCAGCTCTATTTCTCTTTCCTGAAATACCAAAATCTTTTATTAATACGCTCTACCTCGAGGGAACCATTCTACACATACGGTTTAAATCGTGATCAACATTTCAAGAGGAAGTGATCAAAAGTTTTCTCGTGTGAGGTCTGCCAAAAATGATTTCAAGACTAGACAGACTCTTATAATGTTTTGATTTGGCAGGAGGTTTTATCCAAAGACGGTGTCACCTGGTAAACACAACGATTCCCTTTCATTTATTTTCGAAATCTTCCAGGTCTTTGCTTTCCAATTCAAGTAGCTGAGCAATAGGCATCATGATGCTGGATAAACACTAAAATTGGAAGGTGCGAGGCGCTCACACAGAAAGGAAAAGCGTTAACTGCAGCCACCTAAACAGGAGCTGATAGTATATACATTTAGATATATGCAAAATTGGAAGTCTGTTGTTTGAATTTAAATCGTATTTATGGCCTTTGGGCATCTATGGTCCAGGCCGTCATAGGGCAGGGTAAAGAATACAGAAAGGAGTTGGCCACGGTCTAAGTTGACTGTAAAGTCCCGGCATTTATCTCCTTTGACTGAAGGAAAATCCTTAATAAAACCTGTCAGGATGGTCGCCCGCTGGTATTGAACCCAGAATCTTCGGAACGCGAAACCAACGCGCTACCGACTGTGTTACAGCCACTCAGCGAAAAAAGAGGGCCGGATTAACCCATCTGGAGGCCCGGGGGTAGAACAAATGTGTGGCACCTGCTGACTTCATGTAATACATTTATGTGAAAGTACAATAAGAAAGTTAAGGGAATACACATAGTTTTACGACATCAACCATGCCATGCATTAGATGATATTATAATAGATCGTTCCAAATGCATAAAAAAAAGTACACTATATATTAGTAAATGTAATAAACAAAAAATTAGTACCTCAAAAATGTCTTTTCCTAGCGAAGTCCTCTATCACATCCTGGAAGCAGAGAAAAACTGCTCATTTTACTTTCAGTTGATAACAAGACGAGAGCGGAAATGTGTTCTTGTTCCATTGTAGCAGGTTATTTTTACTTGATAAGGGCTAATTTGGAGAATCCTCTCTCAGCTTCACAATTCGTGATTGGTATTGACAGGAAAATCAGGCAAGCAATAATTAGATTTAAAAAAAATCTCCCAGATCATTTTGAAACCTTAATTAATTCGTATAATTCGATTGGTGAAATATTAGCAGCATTTTCTTCACTTCAAATATTCAGTAAAATGAAGAATTTCAGAACGAAAACTTCCTTCATCGAGATCACCTCGGTATTTTTCACAAAGTGTTAACGTTTCCGTTAGGAGTTCTTTAGCTTCTTGCTTCACTATATTATTTGTTAAAGGTCGGAAAAGATCGACTACTTCGCAATACTTTTCTTCTCACTTTTTAAATCTGCTTCTAGTTAATCAAAAACTTTAATAAGTGACACACGAAATTTACCACGTCCACTCAATTCTTCAGGAAATCATCTTATTTTACGTTTCCTTTCGTCGCTAAATTCTTGATACACAGAATCACTTATGCTCCTAGCTTGGTTTTCATATTCATCAAAATTTTCTCTAACATGGCTGAAAAACGGAATCAATAATTGCATTGAAACTCGCTAATTAAGTCCAGTCAAGGCTTTTGCAAATATTATCAAGGCGTTAATTTATTTCATTCGACACAACACGTCATCTCAGAAAACAACCAATGTATCTCTATCTCCACATTTGTTAGCTTTTTCCGAAGCGATACTGCCTCAATTCTTGTCTCTGCCTTTTCTTCTTTGTTCTTGACCATTGCTTCAAGTGACACGTAAAAGGCATCGAAATTCTGTCGAACAGCTGATATTGCTTCCTCACGGCACGACCATCTAGAATCATACAATGTCCTAAGTCGCCCATTATTCTTCACAAGAATGTGCCGACGATCTACAGAAAAGTCATACAGTCGTTGCAAAACTTGAGAAAAAATCAACTGATTCTAAGGATTCGTCTGCACTGTTTTGTGCCACGCGGTTTAACGTGCATGAGACTGCAGAACACTCCTAATCAACAAGAAAATATGAACCACGATTCTAATGCACTATATCCATTAAAAAAACCAAACTGATTTATGCTAATTAATAAGACGGTTGATATAACAAACGAAGAAATTTGTTTAATATTTCTTGGTCATATTTCATCTTATCCTGTTTTCTTTTATGAATCTTTTTAGGCAGCCAGTTGAGATTTTGATCTAAGTGGAGGCCCCCGTCTACCTGTAGGCCCGGGACTACAGTCCCCCTAAGCCCCTCCCCCTTAATCCGGCCCTGGTCACAACTTCTTTTATAGAAGTTCAAAACAATGGAGCTGTGGGGTAGCTCGCATAACCTGACGGGCTAATATTTGGTGTTCATATCCAGTCCACGCTCTTCTTCTGGCCCAACATCATTTGTATAGGCAATAAACAGACAAACAAACATTTTTTGAGCTTGGATTAAGAGAACCGTTACAAGAATGAAAGTATGTAGTGAGTAACTTGAGTCTGCAGTGTTGTTGAAATAAAATTCAAGAATTAATATAAAATTTCTTCACTTAGCTTGCAACAATGACGTATTAACCACTGCAGCTGGTTTGGTTTACCACTAAGCAGAACTCGTTGTTTTAAACAAGCATTCCTTCAAGAACTTGCTATGTAATTGAACTTTTGCCGGCGCCTTGAGGTCTGGTAGTCACGACATAGCCTTGTGTTCTTAAAAAGAATCACCGCCACAACAATTCATTAATAAAGTTGACAGGACTACCACTGATTAAAATGGAGAAGAAACAGACTTGAATCATTCCAAGCAACACAAAAGATGGAAAATTTCCACCACTTTGTTTAAAAGGAGTAAATGAATTTTAGTAGCTAATCTGTATGGGCTTTTCGTGATCAGTGTTATTAATTTTTAGTGCATTTATAAGAAAAGGAAAACAATTTGTATTCTAGTATATACGTAACATAATAACAAGGTTACCATTTTAAACGATGTTCCTCAGAACGTTAAAATCATTGGTATGCAAACTGCGTGCATAATATTTTAATCAAAATGCTATTTTATTTGAACAGCTGAGGCATCAAGTGTCAGGTGTTTCTTTTAGAAGTGAAAAGATCTCTAAGATGATAAGATGCCTTCGTACCTACGGTGCGAGTCTGTGTGTGAGTTTTCATATTTTTCAAGATACTGGACAAATGACAAGCAATAATAAAAATTCAGAAAACCCTAGGCAAATACGAGAATTCAAATTTCTCAGCAAAAATAAACAATGGCAAAATCTCAAATAGTTTATTTGATACACATTCACATGTATTCCAGAATTTAATTATTGCTCGTCATTTGTCCAGTATCTTCAAAATTGTGGAAACTCACACACAGCATAGGTGCTGACGCCTCTTCAGGTGAAGTCCATCATCGTTAGCGTTCGGCCGAATGCGGCAGATCTTTTCAGGCAAGCCCTTTCCATATATCCCGATCTTGTGATTACTTTTGTCTCAGCATACAGAAGGTTGATGGGACTATATGCGACCAATATGTAACGTGTACCTACCTTAGAAAATCTACGCCACCACCACCAGTTGTGTTCTATTGGACCACTGGCATTATGGACTATCGCAATATCCACTGCAACGAACTGCGTTGGAGCACCAGCATGAAAATTCCATCCCGTTCTTCACGGCAGACTTTCCACAGGCCAGGGTGAGTGCCTTGACGGAGATGTTACAGACGTCGTTTGAGCAGGCGAAATCCATCAGGTCTTGACACGAATGTCATGAAAAAGAATAAGACGAATCCCAGTCTCTTGTTCCATGTTCCGATAAAACCGAGCGGATGATCTGCTGGTGTGGCTTGACGCTTTGTCCAAGTGGATCCGCACCTGGTTATTGCTGCCTCCGTACAAACGAGGAATGTCTGTCCGAAATATGGGGCTCATGATGGCTTCCTGGAAGTAGGCAGCATTCACCTTGATGTTTCTTCCAATCTTACGGATGGTCAGCTTCCCCTGGTACCCGATTTCCCATGGAAAAATTTCGTAACATTGACGGTAGAACTCTGTTGTTTCCTTTCCGATGGTGCCACGGTACGTAATTGCCTGAAAGTGACCATCCCGTGTTAGATGTACGCATCATCCAGTGTGATCACGTACTGCCATTTCGTCCCCTCCAGGTTCCTTCATAGAGTTTACAGCAGTTGGTTTTGATTTCCGTGGGTTCTCCTGGACTGCAATCCGCCAAACCTCACGTAACATCTCCGGCGACACTTTACTGGTGACCTGCAACGGGTCTGTTTTATTGACGAATGTGTCTGCACGGTCGCACTTTGTGTTTGCCTGACCACAATCACTTACTCAATGGTCAGCCCAATGGTTAAACAATGTCCCTTGCTCTGTTTCACTATTCGGGTATACGAAAAATGTTCGTAGAAAAGGGGCTATGACTTACACTTCCGGATACCGGTTCAGTTTGGGCGGCATTGCACGAGCACGATCACACCACTTCCACGCATGGTAGTTGAGAGTCCAAACCAACTACACGACTAGTGTCAAGGTTATCTGTGTGTTACATCGGTAACAGTAGTGTTGCCAAATAGGTCGGATATAACCCGATCGACTTTCTGTACAATTTATCTTGATTTAATGCTGTCAAGGGGTCGGATTCCTCTCTTTCTCTGAACCTTTAACTTAAACACCATCCCTTATTGTACGATGTCCTTTTTCTCTTCATTGTTGTCTCAAGTGCTATTTGTGTCTCGCCTATACATTACAGCACTTCTTCCATACGCATATTCGGTATCCAGCTGCTTTTATTTTTTATTTTTTGCTTAAATTCTTCTGCATATCTACGATTCGTTTGAAAGTTTAAAGGCCACAGACTGAGAAGTGTACAAAACAAATGTTTAGCCGATCTGAACAAATGTAAAAAGAAATTGGAGAGGCCCGAAAAGAATGATTTCCTATACGTTTGTGTCGTTCTGTCTACACAGCCTATTTCATAGGAACAGTAGAATTGCGGATTATGCCCAAGCTTTTCGCTGTAAAAACATTATTTCATTAAGTAGGCTCTGAAACTGATAAAAGTTTGCCGGAATGCGATCTCCAAAAGGTATACAGCATCTGGAATTAACTTTGCAGTGTCTTTCTAAGAATTTATGTTTAGATGGTATTGTTTCTTATTGTGTTAAGGTTTTCAGTTATTTATTGACGATTATTTAAAATGGCAATGAACTTATTTTATAATGTAAAATTTTTAAAGAAACAGACAATGCAAATCATTATTATTATTTTTGCTTTGTAGGAATGCTTGGCCTCTCATGGCTATAATTTAACAATGATTTTACTCACATGATTTAGTCTAACTATACATAAAAGCCGTTACTAAGAAACGTGTTTAATGTTCGGGACTCCCATGTTCCGAACAGATGGCCTGAGTTATCAGCGAGAGTACTTTCTGGCTTCCTGTATGACTTATCCCCTGGGATAGGTCACCAAAGGAGCTACAAGGTATATTTCTTACTGGCACGTCGGGACGTCTTCTTGATCGTGCAATCGTGCATCCGACTGCACAGTGACTGGGTCGATGATATCGCACTGAGGGGAATAGCGGGAAGGGGATCTATGTATGTAAGAAACTTCCAACGCTATGTAAGAAACTTCCAACGTGGGAAGTTTCTTCTCTTACTGTCTTGCTGCAATGTAGACTCAGGACGATGAGGTCCTATTTCAGAATAGCAAGCTATGGACCATCTACGAAAGGCTAAAGTGATCTTTCTCAAGGACAGAAACTTTTTTGGCATGTGTTATGCCGCCTGACACGAAAGTTTTTATATTACGATTAATCTTAGCGATAGCTGTAGTGATACCGTGTGAAAGCAAAAATGCTACAATAGGGCAAGCTGCTATGATATAAGTCTATTTATAACATTTTTGCTTTCGCACACTGGCACTACTGCTAGCGCTAAGATTTATCATAACATTAATACGTCCGTGTCAAACCGACCTTAGTTAATTGTCCATAGAATTATGGTATCCTTGTAGACCCGTCAAAATTCCGTAGAATGTCCGTGAAGGTTGCAAAAATCACTGGAACTGTGTTTCGAAATTTACGAACTCAAAGCTTTCGATGCCCTTGTCGGATTTTATTGTCCAGATTCAGCCTAAATAATGATGAACTGGAGTTGCGATTATTCACCAGAGAATGCTGTGGAGCTCGTGAGTTGCTATCTGGTTCCAGTCACCGCTGGGCTTCAAACCAACTTTATCCGTGCGTTTCCGTAGCATTTTATTTTAATTGGTTCCTGAGAAGAGTATTCTGAGAACTAGTTTTATGTAGAACCTGAATGAGAAAGAAAGGAACTGAAATTGATTAAGTTTTTCTCAATTTTCATTTATGGTCTTTAGACATCTAAGCCTCAGGCCTTGAAGGCTAGGGAAAAGGATGCGGAAAGGAGTCAGTCAGGGCCTAAGTTGAAGATACTACCCTGGCATTTGCCTAGTATGACCGACGAAAATCCCTGGGTAAACCTCAATCAGATAGTCAGTCGCTGGTATTGATCACACGACCTACCGAATGCTCCATTTAGTTTTACATCTAATTAAAATTTAGCTATGCCTGACTCCTGTCTTTAATGCATTTTCACCATTTGTGTTTTGGCCGAAAGTGAAAGGTTCTTGGCAAATTAGAAGTCCTCTCCCTTAATCTCGATCCTGCGCTTTCATTTTTGTCACACCAAAAATTTTTCTTCTTATCATGTTTAATAATTGTATTTATTTGTCTTCTTCCTCTTTTTCCCTTGAACCATATCTTCGCTTGCAGAAATTAGTGCAATATTTCTCAACCGCCCGGCCGCGGTACCATTCCGAGCTCTGTTCACCCACCTACCGCGTCTCAGCGAGCCTACTATCTTAAGTGAATATTTTTTTTATCAAACAGTTATTGAAAATATTACTTCATCGATAGGCTTTCTGACCTGGTTAACACAATTTCTTTTGGGGTACGACCTCCAAAACACTACCTGAAAAGGAATAAAGCGATATTCCTGACGTTATTACTTCACAAATATACCTTCACTTCTAAATTTCCATTTCGAGCACTTACTATATAAGATAAAACACTGAACACTCATAACACTGAACTGGTTCCAGTTCAAAAATTAGAAAGTATTTCTTCAAATCGCTTTGCTGCGCAGGACATGTTCTTAAAAATTCCCAACATTCGCCTATTTCGTTGTAACTAATGTACTTGTTCGCCTAAGTACTTGTTCCGTATAGACAGTATCACTCATTCTTTCAACGCTGGCTGTTTCCATATTTAGTCAATTCCCTTCGTTTCCATACTTGTAACTTTACCATTAGACTGGCCCAATCGTAATTAGTGTTCATGGTACTCACATGTTTCACCTTACATTAACGCCCCGTAAGTACTTTTACCTTACTTCATTTCCAATGTTCGCGGCCACCGTTTTCATTAGTTGAAAGAACATAATGAGTGACGGCAGAAAATTGAGGTAAGGTACTACTTATATGCGAGAGTTGACTTAGTCTCTCCAGAGATTCTGGACTTTCAGCTAATCTGGCTCAGCTAGGAACACGATATCGTGGTAGCAACATCGTCGATACGGATACGAAAGGCAGTTTAATTTTGGACGTAGAGATCTGCAAACATTGAAAAAATATTACACAGTCCGGTCCATAAGTTTCCGGACTGATTTTTTACCGCCTTCCTATCAACGCTATTTGTGGGACAGCGATTGGATTACGTAGCACGAGGCCTACTTAATGGTGCAAATTGGTGTTAGTGTAGTTGCAGTAGTTTGGAAGACAAGACGTGTGATTCACACCGCTGTTGTTAGTCTGTGTCAAAGTGTGAAATGGATGAGAAGGACAAACAAGCTGTGGTGATGCAGCATTAAGCTGAACAACCGTTTTTGAGTGGCACAAACGGTTTCAAGAGGGTAGGGAATCAGTGAAGGACGACGAGCGCAGTGATCGGTCCACAACAACGCGAACCGATGACAACATCGCCGCCGTAGCCAAAATGGTCAAAGAAGATCGAGAAATGACGTCTCAGTTAATAGCAGCTCAATATACCGAAAACTGTGGTTTTACGAATTGTAACCGAAGACTTGAGAAAACGAAAAGTGTGCTCAAGATTTGTACCGTATGCACTGACACGACTAAAAGCGTTTCTGGCTCAAAAACAAATCGTAGCCTTACACCATCCCCCTTATTATCCAGCCAGACCTGTCTCCGCTCGATTATCTTCTGTTCCCCAAGGAGATGTTGCAACTAAAGGGAAAAAAAATCGATACAATCAAGGAGATTCGAAAAGCTGTGACCGAGCAGCTGAACAGGATTCTTGCAGAAGAGTTTTCCAAAAATTGGAAATACTTCAAATGGAGCCTATTTTGAATGAACAAACTAAAAGAAATGATACCAGCCTTCTCATTTTTTCTTTCAATGACCCTAGTCCGGGAACTTATGGGAGAACTCTGTGTTAAGATAATCTTTCCCACATAATTATATTGCTCATCTTTGTTTGTGGATGATAATACTGAATCCAGTCATACTGTGGTTCTTGCTTAATTAAAGCAAAGTGAAGAAATCCAGAGAATAGATTTGCCTTCACTATCCCCAGATCTAAATCCAATAGAACGCTAGAGGGAGGTGCGTTGTGACACGCCACCATGCAGTGGAAACTGTCCACTAGTGGTAAAAGAATTGTTGATGATGTTACTAGACCTCGTCAGTCACCGGCACCTAGTACATAATGTGGACAGACACTGCAAATCATGCATTGATATTAGGAGTGATACTATATCCTACTGAGGATATATTTTTGAAGTTACTAGTAGTAGTCATGCATCTAATTGGGTATCATGGCATCTAGGTAACTACGAAGATACATCCGAATGGTCTCATTATATTTTTCTGTAACAGCAGTTCTGTTGCTTTTACCGTAATTATTTACGTGAGTATTGTTGTTTGTTTGGTACTAAGTTCCTCTAAGACGTTAAAAGCGGTAACCTGTTTGGTCCTTAAGTTTTGGACATCAGTGTTGCTTCCTTAAATTTGGAATTTTTGGATAAAAATCATCATTACAGATTAAGTTGATTGTGAGGTACCATGAGCAAAGACTTTTATATACAGGGTGTCCGAAAAGTCCTTCCCTGATTACAAAGAATGATAACTCAGGCTAGAAATACGATAGAAATATGAAACGTGTGTTGTATTGTTTACGACCTCTCAAAGTTTACGAGCTGTCTGGAAGTGTCTCT
>JAGDQP010069529.1:0-10874 GCA_022664845.1 Lepisma saccharinum
GTGTCCATTTTGACGCGCGCTCACACAACACTGAGTCAACTCATCAGTACTATCTGAACAGTGTTTGTAGTACGTAATCTCATCGTTTGAACGCCATCTCGTTGAACCCGATCGGACTTATACAACGCGAGATACAGATCACTGAAGTCATCTATTGGCAAAATAATGGATTACTTTTTACTACACCAGATATATATATATATAATCAGAAAATGCGGTATTTAGAGATAATTTCAAGTACGGGTTACGTTCCGTATGAGAAGAAAACTCGACAAAATACTTAGGCAATACACAAAACTTAAACCATAAAAAGACAAGTGGAACCTCGATATATCGAACCTCAAGGGAAACAAGAAAACTTCGAATTATCGAGGATTTCGATATACCGAGGTACGATTTGTCAAGGTGATTTCTGACTGACTTCGATATATAGATGTTCACAACAACAAAAACAACAGTTATTGGATGTGTTTCTTATCACTAATTTGATGTAATTAAATGGTACTGTATTTTAATTTTTAAAAGTCTGTGTTTTATTGAATTACAGACTGGTACAGTAATACAGTACGTACGTACTGTAATAGAAAATTAAAGCCTATATTGATTATTAAATTTAGGCCAATTGTGTAACCACTTTGTAAAAAAAATACAACTTTTAAAAAAAATTCTGAAATTGAAGTTTGTCTACCTGCAAGTGTCACTTTATCCAATGCACCCTCCAGAACAGCAGTGGAGTGGATTGTCCGATCACTCGTAACCATCTTCTTTTGAAGGAATCTCTGCAATGTGGTAATGGTACATCGTTCGTCGTTCAAAAAACGAACTGAGTTTCGTCTAAATACAGTACAGTATTATAGATTTTATCAAAACAACTTCTCTATATAGAGGTTCCCCAATCAAAATTTTGATGTATAGAGGTGTGGTGCCAAGCCTAGCAAGTATGAAAATCAGAAATATCGAGGTCTTGCTGACCAGTCCTTCGATATATATAGAGGTAAAAACACACATGGGAGTGATAGCAAGTTCAAGGGTAATGGAAGAACTTCGATTTATCAAGGAATTCGATATATCGAGGTTCCATGAATATTGTGTGGCGGAGCGTTCATAAAGAAACCGGAATACTTGTAAAACTGAGGAACACAATAAATGTACTCAAAGAATATAACAGACCCAAATGGCTTATAAGTTGGAGTAAAAATAAGTACATACAAGATCATGTGCACAAGGACAGAATCAAATAATTCATCATCAGTGAAACATCAGAACGAAATTCATGACCCTAGCGCAGTATCAAATCAGTGATGGAATCGATGTGTTAAAACAAATATTTTGTCCACAGTAGCACACAAATGTTGAAAATAGCTGAATTAAACGTTAGTAACAAAACATTATTTTAACGTTGTAAATGTACAGAATTGTCCGCCTGTTCAACGGTTTATTCGACGTTCGTAATTGAACAAAATTCGTAAGTAATTGAACAAAAGCAAGACTACTGGAGGAGGAATAGCGCGAAGGAATCAGGATGTATTCAGTAATCTTGAGATGGCGGTGCTCTCAGAAGACAATACGTAATACAAGACGAGCATTGGAACATGGGAGAAGAAAATTTAACATTTTACTGTCACATTATGAGTGATAAACAACAGACAAAAAGTTTAGTGGCTTGCTTATATTGATCGACAACAAACACTGTGAATATTATGTCGTTAGAAAGTTAAAAGCAGTAAGTAGTTAAATATTCCCGGATAAATGTAATGACCTTAATTTCAGGATGAATTTTGCCGATTGAATTTGAATATTGGAGTCTTTCCGGAGTTCAAAATTATTATAAACACTATTTTAATTGCACAACATTACATAAAAGTGAACTCATAACATGATTGTTTTTAGCCATACTATAGAAAAACAAATCTTTATCCTGGAATCATGATTATTTTGAGAGCTGGCCAAATGTGTGCAGCATGTTATTTGATAGCTGATAGAGCAATATTTTATGAGGAATTTACGTAGTTTTTCATTCTCACGCCAGTTTGAAATTTGAAACAACTATAGAAATCACTTTCTAAACATTGCAGTGATATACATTTTCGCTAGTAATTTAGATTTCATTGTAAACTATATCTAATTATTGTATAATACAGCAATTATATATTGTATGATAATGTTGGGTAAATTGTGTGAAAAAAATTACGTTATTAAATGGACCAATTATGACTGCTTCTTAAGTAGAAAACCTTATGGAAGAGAAAACAATTTAAAATATAAGGTAATTGGAATCACCAAAATAGTACGAATATACATATGATTGTAACAACACTGCACTTTACGATTTATTTTCCACTATTTATTGTAATGTATGTTTTATACACTATTTATTGATTGAAATAAAGCTAATCATCATGAGTAAATGCGTGTAAGAATACAAATAATCAAAATGTAGATGGAGACAATAAGCTGCCCCATGTTTAAGTGGACGATAAGTAGAACGAAACGCCATTCTGCCATTATTTCAGGTGAGTGCTAGGTACAACAGAGACAGGAGTCGCGAATGGTTTAACAATGAAAGTTGTATCAAATCAATTTTGTCGCAATAATAACCTTAATATTTCCAAATATGATATCCATTTACCACTTCAAGTTTTCAAGGTCTGTTATAGGTATTGACATCCCTTCACGAAGTTATTCTGTTGATTTACTTTTAAAGCTGTTTATTATTTTTGTATTATATGAAAGCGACCTTAAAAGAGAAAAGAAAAGAATGGCCATAATTTGTATAACGTTTGAATGCTTTAATACTCCTTTTTAATGTTTAGTTCATTTGTGCAGCATTATGCAATGTATTTGTATAAAGCGCTGAGAAAAAGACCGCTAGATGGCAGGGAAGTTTGCTATTTAAGCAAGCAGGTAGTTTAAAATCCCGAAATGATTCTCTTTATTCTGTTTTTAGTTTGGAGAGATGTTGTTAAAGTTATATTAGGATTGTTTTAAGCAAGAATGGATCGATATAATGTTTAATTGATCATTTATATAACAAACATAAAAGACACAATGTATTTATTGTATTCTGTAATGTATAAGGTGACTTGGGATTTTACCGGACAGAGATTCAACCTAGCCTAGCTGTGGATTGTTACTGTGCTAACGAGGACTCAATGTAGCAAACGCATTGGAGAGAAAAGCACAGAAACGACCACAATAGGATCGACGGAATTATTCACTGTCGGAGGGTGGAGTCAGTTAGACAATATTTTTTGTAGTAATTTCATAGACTGGTCATTTTGACGACCCTTTTTGTTTTCATTTTAACATTCACCGCGGGATTTGCCCTGCTCTCTACTCCATCACCCACCGACATGGCTGACAAAATGCATCATTCAGGACGTCGCTCATTGCCACCTACTGTTCCTGGTCCACCGGCCTATCAAGATCCACCGCAGTACTCATTATCAGGAGCAACACCAAAGAACAAACGCAGTATAGACAGACTCGTACCTCAGTCAAGCTCAAGATCTAGGTCACCAGCTCATCGTACAAGCAGCACACGTTTTCAACCAAACAAAAGTATCATCTAAGTAACAACTCAGTTTCTGACTTCGATCACGAAATGGTGCTTTCTGACTCTGACCACATCAATCAACAAAACGCAAATTCTTCAACAAAAGCAACAAGCTAATTTCTGTTAACAGGCTTTTTACCAGATATCAAGCTCCAAAACACCTTATGTAGCAGCTTCTGAAATATGTACCTCGAAATAGCATCTCAAGAATTAATCCTACCAAAAACGGAATCATTAACCAATCATCAGATGTCAACCTCGCCAAGACCATACGCAACAAATACAGTTTCGAAATTTTCGGACCAAATGCTAAACTAACAGCACTGGACAACAACAAACCACTCCGTCAACCACCGCCAACAAGGTGGTTATCCGAAGGGTAGAGCTAGATGTCACTGATACAGAGGCTAAAAACGAACTGGAGCTAGAAGGACATATCATCACCAAATGTATCCGCATCAAGACATAGTAAGGCACACCGAGCTATATGGTCAGAGTACTCACGAACCATCAACAAAAAATAGACAATCTTCTGCAATCTGGAGCTTACATATACAAAAAGCGCCATAGAGTAGAACTCTCACGAACTTCGCCACCACTACCTGTCCATTGTGAACGATGCCAGGCACGCAATTCGCACTTTACCAAGCACTGTCCTAACGAACCAACCTGTGGTTATTGTACCGGCAAACATTAAACCAAAACTTGCCCTAACCTGCAACAACCTCCAAAGTGCAACATCTGTAATGAAAACCACCCAACCTTCAGTTACAAATGCAAAGGATGTCCTATCCTCAGTCCCAATGCACCTGCATATATCGTACCACTTCGTCCACCTGAACAAACCATACAACAACGAGAAGTCGCATCAGCTCAACAACCTGTAACTATCGAATAAGTTCTATCATTCCTTACTATCGTTTTTCAAAACACCTTTCCATCCGATCGAGACAACATCCTAAGGGAAGTCACCTACGCAGCAAATGAAATTTTCAAAATCAACTTTCAAGCCACCTACTCTCGATCGTACGTATACTTCTCTGCAAAATCTTTAACTAACCATGACTGAAACGTAAACTATCACCATCCATAATCACCGGAATCATTTCACCCATTATATTTCACTTTCATTATTGCACAGTATTCATAAGTGACTAACCAGGGCTTCACCTGTTCGCCATCAAGACTAGAGTAGCTCCTAGTCAAGAAGATTATCACTTATATGTTTTATATGTCAAGTGTGGTGATACTATGAGCACTTCATACTCAGCTTCCATCCCAGTCTTCATCCCAAAAATGATGATTATAAGCATAAGCTTATAATGACCAAGCTTTCAGATTTAAATACGTAAATAAATTTTAAATTAATATACTTTGCATCCCTTAGTCAATCAACCTTTTCCTTACTATCCATAGTAACACAACTCATCTTACCCGAAATAGAGGGCATAACCCTCTAGTGGGTGCCAGCTTAGACTGGCAAAAAAAGAAAAAAAGGGGTTTAGCGGATCGAACTCAAACCTAGCTTAGCTGTGGCTTGTTAATGTACAACCGAGGATCTCGCGTAGCAGACGCAAGAGGGAGAATCGTTCATATACGACCACGATAGGACCGGACCGACGGCACTCTTCAGTGTTGGAGGGTGCAAGTTAGTGTAACAAATTTTGCAGTCATTGTACGGAGACTGATCATCTTTTCATCATCACGCACTCTATATCATTATTCATTTCTTCAACATACCAAATACAACTAAACAACACGTAACAGGTCAACATCAAATGCCATCGATTGTTCAGAAAACAACTTCCACCGCTACTCCTAAAATGACATTACTATGTAGAACAACAAAATACTCACGTAGCTCCGATCAACTATCTTTATCCAGTCATCGCTCCAGATCGCCGCCTCAAAGACATTCTCAATCATCTGCTTCACCTCCCACTAAAATGACTCGTACATTAAGTGCTTTCGGATCTGACTGTGAGGACTTGGAAATTCTACATACATCTAACGATCAACTTTCTGCATCACTAGATCATCCAAATTACGCCTTTCTGCTCACAAACTTGGACACCAAGTACCAGACAGCAAATTACTTCTACACCATCTTCTAAAATATGTTCATAGATATACCATCAATGAAATTACTCCTACAAGGAATATCAGAATCATAAAATCACCGAAGAGAGACTTGGCAAAAATAATTTGCAATAGGCACAGTTTTGAGATCTTTGGCAAAAACGCTCATATTGCACCTCTCAATGAACCTCGCATCAAACAACCGCTACCACAAAAACGAAAACCTATGTTATCATTAGTCATCAAAGGCATTCCACCAGACACCGCTCCAGATGAAGTCGAAGCAGAATTACGTCTTGAAGGTTATACCATTCATAAATGATTACGCATCATTACATCACAAGGCACTCCAAGTTATTTAGTAACATTCCTCACATCTCACCAGCCAACCATCGACCATCTGTTAAGGTACGGAGGATATATTTACCAAAGACGCGATAGGGTAGAACCTTCTCGCACACATGCACCTACACCACTTAGATGCGAACGCTGCCAAACCTATGGCGTTCACTTCGCTGGTTAATGTAAAGAGCCTCCAATCTGTGGATACTGTTCATAAAAGCATCCAACACAAAACTGCACAAATCTCCAAAATCCACCGAAATGCCATCAATGTCAGCAACAACATCCAACTTACTCAACGTAAAGGGAAGCCTGAACCTACACCAAAAAACTATTTGCCTGTTGCTCCTCTGCGCCTACCAGTTGAACAACAGCATCAAGAACTACCACCTCCCACAGTTGATAGCTTATACAGTTCATGGCCATTACATTCTCCAACCTCCATCCATTCAACCGAGCAGCCATTATCAACAAAATCCGCCTTGCAGCCAAAGATATATTTAATTTCGAAGTCCATGCAACATTTTCCGGCCCTTATGTTTTCTTTTCTGTAGCACCGTTCACTGCCACCTAAATCCATAAACCATAATCATTCATATCACCTTCACTTTTCACTCTCACATATGCACAGTGACCATCAATGTTAAATGTTGGGCTCACCTTTCTTTCATCAAGATCTAGTCGCCCCTAGATCAAGAAGATACTTTCATTCGTCCCATTGTAACCAATGTGTCGTGATGTGTATCGCACCTGATTTACGTTTCTCCATCACATCATCAACTAATTAACCTAACAATGTGGTTATAAGCAAAGCTTTTAACGTCCTGATCATAGATATATTGTAATAAAAGATTAATAAATATATTGTTTCCACCCTTCCCCAAAATTCCTAATTCCCATAAACTCTTCCCTGAAGCGAGGGCGTAACACTTGGGTAAGGGCTAGTCACACCGGTGGGTACCACAGCGCGAAAAACAAACATTTACCGGATCGAACTCTATCTGGAGAGACACCAGTTTTAAAATGTTATTGCTGCCGAGCAATTGAAAGACACACACTTAATGTTAGCTTTAAGA
Source organism: Lepisma saccharinum (assembly GCA_022664845.1). NCBI lineage: Eukaryota > Metazoa > Arthropoda > Insecta > Zygentoma > Lepismatidae > Lepisma > Lepisma saccharinum. Next base: position 7,054 of record JAGDQP010069529.1, read on the forward strand.
TCGTGATTTCCAGTCGTTATAGGGGTCATTATTACTATTATGATTATATAGGCTATTTACCTGGATACTGATTTTGGTTATAGACTAGCTAACTTATAAGTTACTAGTTTAATTATACTGGCCTTTAAGGACTCTGATTCTGGTTATCGATTTGGATAGTTTTAATATTCTATCTGACAAATTCTGACCTTCACTATCCTCCTGGACTCCAACTTTGGTTATAATCTTGGTAAAATATACATTTCTAGATTAAGCATTCTGATTATTCTTATCGCTTACTTTATATTGGTCGATTTATAACTAAGCAATCACTCGGACTGATCCCAAATTATGACGACACCTGGCTCACGAAAAATAGAAGACGCAATAGCATCTAAGATATCGACTGGTCACACTGGACTTCCTCAGGTCATACTAGGCCCTCTTCAATCATCTGTAACAGAAAAGCGGAAAAAAAACTAGATCTCACCGATCACACTCAAGGTCTCCTGTTCAAAACAAAAGACAGCATAATCTGAGTGAGTCCTCAAACGACAGCGAACAACTGCACATGGAGCTAGAAAATCAAAATGAGGCAAAAAGAAACAAAAAACAACAACAATAACAAAAAACAACAACTTCAGATCTATAATTTTCTACTATCAAACTTCGACACCAAATTACAAAGCAACACACAGATATTTCTCCAGTTGACTAAGTACACTCAGTCAATGACAAAATGACCGGTCTCTTTCAAAAGGTTAGATTACAAAATAAAATGTTTTCCCTTTGGGAGCGTAGGTTCGTATTCTACCGACTGCGCCAATGTTAAAGTAAAACAGTTCCGGATTTTACAGCGTATGGAATAATATAACTGGGTTTGATAGAAAGGCTAATGTAACTTTGATCCTTATTTCAAAACATGACATAACGACTCGAACTGGTAAACACTGCCTTTGCTTATATTCCTCATATCTGGTTCTCCACATTCAACCATACATAAACAAACACCTTGAAGGACACAGTCATCGAACCAATAACACGCAGAATACTTCACAGAATACCCGTCTCATAATTAAGGTCGATCAGCTTCATATAACACAATTGACAATCTACAAGATAAGCATATCTTGTTACTCAAAAAACCATAACATCCACTACAAAAGACAATCACATAAAAAAACCTACATAGACATATTGTTGCAGCGAACAATGTTTTGTTAAACTCATCTTCTTATTTAAAGTTCACGCGGATGCGCGGATAATATAAACCCTAGCAATTCCCACTATAAGAAACGTGTTAGGAATAAGTCATTCATCAACAGATAAGTTCCTCCACAAAACAGACTCAAATTTCTTTATCGTAATCTATTCATTTGTTATTTATCATAATTTTTATAAAACTCACTTGTTGGTCTCTAAAAAAATTTAAGTTCTGATATAAAGCATGTGGCAACGTCGCAAAGGATGAGCCACTCTCCTGTTTTCAAATATTGATTTACTAGTTACACCAGTTTCTACAGCTACTAACTTCTCCGGTCTGAGCTTAAAATACCTAAAAGCAATAAATACATTTTAAGAAAATCTACTAGCCTCTACTGAGAAGCATTCTCTGTGGTTAAATAAACTGAAGTAAGTTATTCTTTCACTGTTATTGATCTTAAATAAATTTAATACAGTGATATCAGCACGTTCATGAACAGTAGCGATGAAGTGTTGTTTACTCTCACTTGAAAACACTCCACTGAAGTCGAGAACGCTACAGACTAGGCTTCAGTGCAGATCTTCGAGAAAAATACTCAATAGCCCCTTCAATATAGTTCGTGGACTTATGAAGAACTTAAGTGAATAACTTGCAAGCTATATTCTGCTTAGAAATAAGGATTATCGTAATGGAAAGTTTCATAAGGAAGTTGTTACATGCGCTATTAAAACATCCTTTATTTCTAAGAAAAAATACATCGTGAAGCCATCAGCTATTTACCTTTAGGATGCCACATATTGTGTTTAAGAGACTATTGAGTCATTTTCTCAAAGGATCCACATCAAACCATGATATTCGTAGAAATGTGTGAAATCCATGTTAAATTGGACGCTTATTTTGCAGCCTGCAGTAACCAAGTCCCTCTCCCTCTTATACTTTGCTAAACACAAAACTGCATCCTATTTACAAATCCTTCATATTTAAGAAATGAAAACTATACTTAAATATTCTTTGGAATGTTCTTATTTTAAGCCTGCCCCCCTTGACTTTCAGTTATACACTGGATAAAATGACCTTCAATCCTACTTTACACTCGATAAAGTGACACAACTATGGATTAGCCCTCCCCTTGATCATATCTTGGATCCGCGCCTATATATACACCACACACACATGACATTTTTATTCCTTATTTTCAACCTCTTTTGTCAGTTAGATGAAATGTTTACAGAACTACTTTGTAAATAGATGTCAATTTTTTCTGTTAATTTCAACTACGTAATGTTTTAATCAATCGTAATAGGATGGTGTATAATTATATTCAGAAAAAGAGGGAAACAGAAATAAGCAAAATGAGTGTGTAAGCAAACAAGCAATAAGAATAAGTTGATGTGTTGGATCGTTGGATAACAGCAGAATGCTGCCGTAGTTATTAGCTTGATTAGCTAGGTGCACTTTCTACGCTGAGAATCACAGGTTCGCTATTCAACTACGCGTTTCTCAACCTTTTTCATCCTGCGACCCATAAAAACATGACCGTTGATCTGCTGTGTTTGATAATAAACATCCTAATTACATTATTCAAAACTATTCAACAAATTACATTCTATTAGTAGGCCCTAATTATAAAAATAATAAAATACCGTCTAAGAAATTTATTAGTTATGATCTACAAACCCTAATTAAATATATTATTTCACCTCCTGTTACTCCCCTTACACACAACCCACGACCCCTCTGGAGGTCGCGACATCTACGTTGAGAAACCCGGACCTACGCCAATATAATTTTCTTCCAAAATCGTAAAACATTTTATTCATTTGCAGGAAACAATATACACCAACCTCATTTATAAAATTCGAACTTACCTTAGGAAGTAGGAGGAATGCAGCTAGCATAGCTCGTATTTTAGAATCATTATTTTGCTACTCAGAAATTGCTTCTTTGCCCATTCAGTGCGGCCTGATAAAAGTTTACTTAAAGAAATGCATCAAAAATCAAGAAACCAGTCATATTCCTTAGGTGAGAACAATGTGCCTTAACTTCACCGTAAGGGCCTTATCTTCGCCATGTAAAACAAGACTAAATAAATAAATAAATAAATTTGGATTTAGATCGAGCGACGACAAGAAAGTTCCGTTAATTTATCCTGTCCACCTGGTATATTCTGTCTGTTAGCCACCTTAAAATATTGGACCTCTTAATTTTGATTCCTCCATCAGGAGGCTAGCACCTAAACGAAAAGAGATACAGAGAAACTGGCTTCAAATTTGTATTTGTATTCAGTGATCTCGATTTATCCAGCCGTTTCTTATTAGGTGTTTAAAGTTGGCAGACCCTTTTCATTTGGTTAGCCTTCTGCATTTTAAGAATTCATGCAAGTGATTAAATTGCAGTAAAGCAGGTAGAGAGTCACTAACCTCAAGTTTGACGTCAGCGAATATGACATCGATTAATCAGCTCCTTTCTAAACATTTTGATATGACTATTTGAACTATTAATATACATATTAGACTAAACCTTGAAATGGTTAGTACTTACTAAAGGAATGCTAATCGTTGTCAGATTTCTTTACATTTGATAGGAATCAGACTAATACGTCCATGCAATACGAACATAGATGACGGAACTTTGTGAG
>JAGDQP010069530.1:0-10874 GCA_022664845.1 Lepisma saccharinum
ACTTTACATTTACTTATGTTGACTCGAAGTTGATTAATAGCACACCATTTTGCAATATTATCTAAGCTTTGCTGAAGTCTTATGCAGTCTCCGATTGAGTTGACTTTTGTATATATTTTGAAGTCATCTGCAAATAACAATATTTCATTATCAGGCACATTATCATGAAGTTCATTAACAAACAAGAGGAAAAATAGAGGTCCTAGGTTCAAACCTTGAGGAACTTCTGAGAGTGCAGAATATTCATATGATTTGTATCCTTTATAGACAACTGATTGTTTGCGATTTGTTAAGTATGAATAGAGGAGCCTAATCACAGTTGGTGAGAAGTGATAGTGATTTAATTTTCCAGTAATATATTGTGATGAAGTCTGTCAAATGCTTTATCAAAGTCAATAATATAAATCACATCAACTTGTTAGCCCTCATCAAACCAATTTACTTTGTAGTCCGTAACAACTGCTAAGCTTGTTACCGTGGATTTCTGAGAAACAAAACCGTGCTGCTTAATTTAGATAACTGGTTGAATACGATTATTAATTCTCTTGTGTATAAGATCTGTTCAAATACTTTTGCAAAAGCTGGTAATATTGCAATTGGCCTGAAGTCATTAATGTCTCTACTATTATTAGAATTTGGGATAGGACAAACCAGGGCAGATATCCATTTGTCGGGGAAAGTGCATGTTTTTAGGGATAAGTTATTCTATGATAAGTCATATTGTGTTATGAGGTCGATGCCAGAGCAACCTAGCGGATGGATTCAAAATCACGTGCTCATGTACTAGAACCCATTAGTTATAGCGCAGCTAGAAATAGGGAAGCGTGATAAGTCAATCTATTATGAGGTCTATCGTACAACGTATAGCCAAGAAAAAAAATCCTTTCAAGAAATGTAAAAGGGTGGTGGTTTCGGAGCTCTAAATTCCGCAACAACAAAACTGTCATTCGTATTCCGGAATCCTGGTTTTCAGTCACTTCAGAGTTATGTTTTATCATTGTAAATGCTTTCAAAACTATTTCGTGTGTCGTAAATCAACAATATCTAAGTATTTTAAATTACAGCCAGTCGAAGTGTAGTATTATGGTACGTTATGCTATGATCAACATCAAATAACAAGTTATAAAATCTGTGTATGCATGTATCCTGTAATTAAAGAACTTTTTATCTTCTCTCAAAGATACAAGTTCCAGCCCCCGTGGTCCAGGTGGTAACGGCGCGAACTTCTGATTGGTGATGGATTCACGCGGGTTTTAACTCCACGGCCGACCATCCTGACAGACTTTCCATGCGTCCATTTATTTGAAATCATTGCTGAGCAACTTAAATCGGAACCTAACAATTTTAGTGATTTTCTTTTTATGTCTCTACGTTTAATCACAAGTGCGCTCTTACACTCAGGATGGAGTAGTGAATTGTGTGGAATGCTGTCTCTTCTTTCCCTGTATGCTTTTGTGTTCTTAAAAGTTAACTTTAAGTAAAATTACCATTTATTTTATCACAAGAGACGCATGCTACACATGAAGAACCTAGAAATAAACGGCTGCAAAGTGTCATATTTTATACATAACATGATATACGTCGCATATTTTTCGTCGTAATAAGAGACGAAAACTTTATTTTTTTAAATTTATTTTCAAAAGTCGCATTCTACAGTTCATCCTTTTCTTCAATTTGTCAGGAAAAAATAGTATTCAATTTGTGTAACGAATGGTTACTTTGGTCTCTGTGAGTTGTCACGCGGTTGGCAACGCGAAGCGGGAGAAGTTCTCAGCGAGTTTCATTTTCTTGTTGTTTTCAATGCTTAAACTGGCATTGCTGTTGCCATAAGACCAAACAGTATTTTCTTAGTTCTGAACGAGTAATAGATGCCTAAATGCTATAAGTTGAATTAAAATTTAAAAATGTTGTAGAACAAACTAACGAAAGCTAATCAGTTCAGCCTGATCTCTTTTTTTAAAAAAGGCAGTAAGAAATGTTAGTTTGAAATCATTTTGTTGTAGGCTAATAATCTACCACCTAATTACATAGTAAATGTGGTAGGTTTATTAGCCTGTAAGAAAATAATTTCAAACTAACTTTTCTTACTGCATTTTTTAAATACTTAGAGCAGTCTGGGCTGATTAGTTTTCGCCAATATCAACTTAACGAGTCGTGATGCTTGACCTCATTCCTGTATTTCGGCTATCCAATGAAAATTGGGGATATATTCGGCTTCAACACCAATTCTGGAAATGGAAATAGCATTAGTTTCTTTGCCTCTGCGCAGTGAGAACATCGTATCCCACGTACACATTGTTGCCATATTTCATAGTCCTTTTTGCTTATAATCTGTATTTGGAAATACTCCGGATACCACCTATGTCGATTCGGTGAAAGTACAAGAAATACATTCTATCCTCATTTTAAGTTACTACCATCATTAACTTGATATGAATTGAGAGGAATATCCAGATATGTGGCTCGAGGTTCAGAACACTTGGGTTTATACGAAATCTTAATCATTTTAACACAACCCAATTAAGTTGTTTGGCGACTTGGGAAGGGTGATGATTATGTTGGAATACTTCTATACAATAATGGCAAAAATCTATCAAGGAATACATTTTTATTTCTATTAATTTTAATACAAACACAACAGCAGCAGAATGAAAAACTACAAGAAAACGAGTTTCTTTCCTCTAAGAGCTTCTCGGTCATATGCAGTCCCATAGCCAGAGAGAGGCTAAGCTCCCCTAAATTTTTCACAGCCCCTATCAATACTTTCCATACATGTGTCAAAATTAAAGGTTTAACATATACTTTACAAAATTTTAATAGCTTTTTGCACATGTTCTTAAATGTATATTATTGGTACAAACGTGTGCTTAGTATATAGTATTCCATTATTTTCGAATTGAATAACTCTTATGAATTGAATAATCAGCACTTTATACATATATTTAGAAATACTTTCCTAGCAAATTTGAGAAAAGATGACCCCTTACAAAGTTGTAAATTCATTTTCCAAGTCTCTTGTGCGATAAATATATTAAAATAATATTCGAACGTGAATTAACGTCTTGTGATAATAAAAGATAATTTTTAGACTATCGTGTACCAATTTTTAAAAATCAAGGCGAAATGAGAGCTATTTACGAGTGTCACCTGAAGTTAGTTTCATTTGACAGACTGGGACAGATGGGAATGCTCTCCCCATATAAAAATATACTCTAATAATAAAAATTAAAATATTAACATCCAGAAATTAGCAGTCTACCTACACTATCAACTTAACTTCTTTGATGAACAAAAGCGCAGTTAACATAGGAAAAATCTCGGGAATCATTAAGTCAATTCCTTCCTGCCAAAGACAATTAATACGCCCACATTAACTCGTCAAACTTCCTCTAAAATATAGGAATGATTTAAGATATAAGAGCACAAAAACACCTTAGGCAACTCGGGGATTGCTGCACTCCTTGCAAAAAAAAACATAACGAATTAAAGAAATATGGGGCTCAAAAATTTCCATGTTGACACAGCATCGTGAGGACAATTGGGTAGCTGCTGTGAATAAAAGACAGTGGCGATCACAGTGAGTGCTTCGGCTCTCCTATCCCAACCCGTCTGGTCAGCGTGGAAGCAGTAGACCAACTCCTTCCGTCGGGGAGAGGCCTTATCCACTAGTGGATTGAATATGACTATGATTTATTTAGATATGAGAGCATAATGCCCCTCAGCTTTCGGATACAAATTGTGGAGGAAAGATTCTTCACCAACATTTGTGTATTCAGTCCCATCGTGGCTAGAAAAATAATGGAGAAGGTCTGAAAGGACCTGCCACTTAGGCAATACGATAAAAAAGCTGATAAAACGATATATTTCTCACTTGCTATACTTAGCAAACAACGACAGAAACACAATGTAAACAAATGGATTTTTAAAAACATCATGATTAAGAATATTTCCAAAAGGTTTTTTTGCACGGTAAATACTACTACTACTAATAATAATAATATTCAATCCACTAATGGGTAAGGCCTCCCCCAAAAGGATGAGTTGTTCTACTGCTTCCACGCTGACCAGATGTATTGGGGAAGGAGAGCCGAAGCTTCCAACTGTGATCGTCACTGCCTTTTATTCACAGCAGCTGTCCAATTGAATCACGATGCTGGGTGGGCACCGCTCCAGGCCTTTTCGATTTGGAAAAAATCCCTTGGCAAAGCCGGGAATCGGATCCGGGGATCCCACGATCAACAATCAGCTAAGGTAGCCACGAGATCAGTGGGACTGATACTACTCACATCAGCCCAAATATAAGAATCTTCCCAAACAAAAGTGAAAGGAAGTGCTAGTTGACTTCCAATGATCGGGACTTCGATTCCCCAATTATCAGACTATAAGAAGTGGGTTGAGTAAAATCACATGTTAGTTTGGGAACCGAAACTGTAGGCTAGTATTGAAACCGACACTGCTCTGTTGTCTCGATTTACATAGAGAAATAGATAGACTATTCCAAACTCTAACTATCTTAAATTTCTGGAAATAATAATGCTGTGCTTGTAGATCAGTTTTGAATAATAGTGTGATAATGTAGCGTAGTATATTGGTCCTTATGCTTCATAAGATCAACTGATCCTTCTACTATCAGGATCGATGCATCTTCAAAAGAGTTTGATTGATCTGTATTAAATCAGGTCTAATATATCTAGCCGTCTCACGTTACCGTTTCTCTGTTTCTTTTACGTAATTATGACTTTTTGGCGAAAGCTATGTGTAGCAAGGTGAGGTAAGGTAATATAATATAGGACCTACACGCGACGATTTTTAACTGTAAGTCACTTGCACAAGAGAACAAATTATAAAAAATGGAGAATGAACTCAAGAGGATTAAGTGGGACATCATAGGACTAATAGAAGTGGGAAGGAAGAATGAAAAACAGTTGGAACTACCGTCAGGGCACACGTTCTACTGCAAATGAACAGAAAATGGAAAACCGACAGGCGTTGGCTTTATACTAAATAAAGACCTGAAGACACGGATAACAGAAATTTGATGAATTTCAGATATAATCGCAGGGGTAGTAATAAAAGCAACGTTTACAGTGAGCCGGTATGGACCGGAATAGCGTGGCGGTAAGAAATATACAACTGGGTCGGTATTCCTGTAAGAATTTATTTTTATCTGAAGCTAAATACAGAGTAGTGTAGAGTAGTAAAATTAACAACTAAACTATTGAGGTTTCCGGAATAAAGACGTATAGAAATCGTGTAGAAAACTGCAATGACGTATGGTCAATAATAACACCGTTCCGGTAAGAATTTTAGTCAACTTTGGAAACTGAATAAAGATAAACAAAAGATAAAGTATGGAAGTTATACAATGCTTCAACAACGTCGAATCCAAAGGAGGAAGTCGAGGACCTATACAAGGAGCTACAGAAGATTTGGACAGTAATAAATAGAATTAAATAGTGTAATGGGAGACTTCAATGCGAAAGTAGGAACTAAGCAGAGCAGTGGCACGAAAGTGAGAAACTTTGGATTTGACAAAAGAAACAGGAGAGGAGAGAAGTTAGTGGAATTCTCAGAAACTAACAGATTGTTCATTTCCAATACATTTTTCAAGAAACCACCCCAGAGGAAGTGGACATGGAAAGGCCCAACTGGCACTAAAACGGAATAGCCTACGTTTTATCGAATAATAGGGAAATTCTTCAAGCTGTTCTTAACAGTTTCAATATTTCGAGTGATCATAGGATGGTAAGATGTAAAATGTAACTAAATACTAGACTTGAGCGAAAGAAGCTCATCAGTAGAAAACCGCTACTTTTAGATCTGGAAAATCCAAGGAAACACAGACAAATATTCGAGAGAGAACTAAGCAACAAATTCAACGCTCTGAAAGAGTTAGAAGATAAAGAAAATAGCAATGCCAGAAACAAAGTACTGACTGAGATAATAAGAGAGACGGCAAACGAAATAGCAGGCATGAAAAAAAAGAGAGAGCAAAATCTCAAAAGAAACTAAACGAGAGACCGAATATTTTCTTATGTGGTCGATGGTAGAGCAACCTAGCAGATGAATCAAAATCATGTGCTCCCGTACAAAAACCCACTAGTTTTAGCTCAGCCAGAAATACGGAAGCGTGCTAAGTCTATCTATTATGAGGTCTATGACTCAACTTGATAAAGAGAAGAAGGAAAATGAAAGAAGAGGAAAATTACATAAAGGGGATTGAGTAAATAGAACTTAATAAAACAGTAAGAAATAAAATAAGAGAGGAAGTACGAAGATACAACGAAAATCTTATTAGAAATACAATCGAGGAGAACAAGAGCCTGTAGAAAACAAAACAGCAGCTCATGACAGGGAAAAATCAAATAATTGCAGTTAAGAGACCAAATGAGACAGAAACAAGAAGTAAGGAGGAAATTATATATATTAAAAAAAAATGAAAATTTCTACAGATGATTAATTTACTCCGAAGAAGAACCAGGAAAGGAAATTTCAGGAGAAAATGATGTAAATGTCTCAGTCGTAATGATAGAAGAAGTTGATGAATTAATTCGAGGGAGGAAGAACAAAAAATCACCAGGAGAAGATGGACACTCAGCATAAAATTTTAAGCGGGGATGTGAAAAGCGGAACTTGAGAAATTATTCTCAATGTTTCTGAGGAAAATTGAAATGCTCTCAAGTTGGAACAATGCTATTTTGTTGTAAAAAAAGAGGACAAAAACAAACGCATCGTAAGCTACAGATCAATTAGTCAGTTCTATACAAAATGTTCACCAAAATATAGACTTTGTGAACATTCTTCCGAGTTTTTTCCATTATTTTTGTACTGTGGAGGTTCTGATCATTTTCAAGAGTGGGCGTTCTGACCGCTTTTAAGAACGTTAAGAATATTATGTTTTCAGCGTTGGTCGCTATTAATTTTTTATGTTTGGATATTCGGATCAGTGGGCGTTCTGACCAGTACACACTAAGTGGTGGGCTTTCTGACCATTTCGGTGGGCGTTCTGACCATTTTGAAAAGTGGGTGTTCTGACCAGTGGGCGTTCTGCCCGATTATACATGTGGGCGTTCTGACCATTTTGGTGGGCTTTCTGACCATATTTACTTGTGGGCGTTCTGACCAGTGGGCGTTCTGACCATTTCTACATTTGGGTGTTCTGACCTTTATAGTGGGCGTTCTGACCATTTTGGTGGGCGTTCTGACCATTTTTAGAAGTGGGCGTTCTGACCGGTGGGCGTTCTGACCATTTCTGAATTTGGGTGTTTCGCCGTTTTGTTGGGCGATCTGACCATTTTGGTGGGCGTTCTGACATAGACCCGCCGAGTTGCGCATTTCCAAGGGCGTGCATCACGAACATATTTGTTCTTCTCGCCTTGGGGCAGGCGTGTCCCTAGAGATTCTTGAACTGCCGGAGTTCTGGCTTTCCAAGAAGCTCCTACGTTCCTTCTGTCAGAGACATCAGATGTTGCGTGACGGACTTTTGACCAGGTGTCCAGAATGTTCTCCTGGTCTATGTTCCCTTAATAGAACTTACTTGCTTGAGGGTGTCCCTATCTATTATTTTCTTTATTAACAAATAACACATAAACATATATTACAAATATTAGAACAATACATTGACTAACACATTGACAACACATAGACAAGACACACATAAACTATGTTGGCTTCTTCTTCTTTTGGCCTCTTCTTCTATTCTGCAACAGAGTTGGAAGGAATAAGGATAGGTTCGCGTGGATTAGGTGGTGTGTTCCACAAAGTTTTTGTCGCCTTCCTTTCCTTTCGATTAGTGTTCACTTCCTCCTCATCACTATGTTACTTCCTCCTGTCTCACTCTTGCGCTCGGTTAGTTATGCCTCTAATTTCGCTGTATTCTATTTTCAATTATTTACACTCAATCACTCACACTGTGGCTAACTTTCCATTTGTTCGCTTTCATTTCAGACTTACAGAAAATTACCGTTTTTCTACTAAATAAATACGCTCGTCTCTTCATACCACACTTCCAATTTCTACCACCACTACACTTACACTAACTCACACACACTTAGCGTCTCTTGGGATGAAGTTCCACCTCAAGGAGCCGAACTTTTCCAACTGGGTTCCAGCGGAAAATTCATTCTCTATTTCACCACTTCGTTTCTGGTTTATACATGAAATTAGAGTCTCTATTGTTTTGTGGTCTACTTATACGCGGCTGACGCGGCTGCAACGCGAGTGCGCGCACACGCGGCGATTATTTTGTTGGGCTCTAATGGGAACAAAGAGAAAATACAAAAATTGTGGTGACGGCTAACCTGATGCCAATTTGCGCCCCTATAACCTTTCCTAAAACTTTCTCCACTTAAGCCACGTTGGTTCGTTAGTGCACGTCAGTGCTAACTACCCAATATTAGTGCTCTAATATGACCCGAGATACAAGTAAACAATGCGCTTACAGTCGAATTGACGTCGAACTTACCACCCCCATAGTTAACGTAACGCTTTCAAAAATAAAAGCATTTACATTCGTTAGTGCATCATTAAAGCACGTCTGTGCACATCACACTATCATTAGTGCTTCATTCTTAAGCGAGAATTAGGAAACCACTATGGGTGGGACAAACTTAGCGTCGGGCTGCTCTCACCCAGGAAGATATTTTAGACTCATGCGGACATAAATCCACAAGGACGTAAGTGCATACGTAGTGCAACACTAGTGCATGTTAATGATTTTGACCCAACGTTAGTGATCTAATAGGAACAGAGAAGAAGAAAAAATGTTGGGATGCCCAACTTAACATCAAGGTGACCCAACGTTACCTTCCGTAAAGCTTTTGCTAGTTAAACCATACATATTCGTTAGTGCTCCTTAGTGCATATGACACTAACATTTGTGCTCCATCCTTAAGCGAGAATTAGGAGGGTGTATGGGTGGGACAAACTTGGCGTCAAGCTGTCTCACTCAGAAAGAAATTTTACAACCATGCAGACCTAAATGTATGAGGTTGCTAGTCCAACGTTAGTGCACATGACACTAACATTAGTGCTCCAATGGCAGCAATGAGGGAAGACAAAAATGTGGGGTGGCCAAAATGACGTCAAGTTGGCCCTGCCATAAACGTCCGTAAAACTCTCGCAGGTTAAAGCATATTGGTCCATTAGTGTATAGTTAGTTCACGTTAGTGCTAGCGAACCAACCTCAGTGATCTAAAAGGAACAGAAAAAGATGAAAAAAATAGGGCAGACAACCAGACGCCAAATTGGCTTCCCCATAACCTTCTCTAAAGGTTTCGCCCGTTAAAATATATGTGCGTTGGTGCATCGTTAGTGGACGTAAGTGCTACCCAACGCTAGTGCAATCACAACAACATTAGTGCCCCATCTTAAGGGAGAAAGAGAAAAAATGGATGGGGACAACTTTGCACAAAGACATTTTAGGTCTACACCGACCAAAACTTATATTTAGAGAATTCATAGTTCACGTTGCACTAACGTTAATGCCCCAATTTTCAGCGAGATATAGAAAAAACGTGTGTTTGAAGTAACTTGGTGTCAAGATAACAAAGTTTACAAAGTCATTTGAAACGTATCCGGACCTAAACTCGTTGGTTAGTAAGTGCATGTTAGTGCATTTGACACTAGCGTCCATACTCAATCCCTGTGTGAAATACAAAGAAGAAATATGTAAGGAACATTAAATATTTAATTTTTTAACCAACCTGACAAGACCTATTGAGTCGATTGAGCATTATTAGTGCATTTTAGACTTACGTTAGTGCTTCATTCTTATGCCAGTTGCAATGAATTAAATTATCAATGGAGTTAACTTGGGTTTAAGTTACTTCCACCCAGTGATTTGACGCATTCGGACCCAAAAATTTTTCTTCGTAAGGACATCTTTAATGCACTTTAATGCACGCTACACTAACGTTAGTACGCGCGATTCTCCAAAATATCAAGATAAAATTGTCAATGAGGCCTCACAAATAAAAATATTTTGTCGCCTTTACACCCGACATTGGATTGATAGTTCATCATTAGTGCACGTTGATGCTTATGATACTCATTTTCATCCGTGATCCTTCCCACTTGGAGCACTAACGATGAAGTTACTATCAATGATTAGTGCAGCGTTAGTGCTTCCTAGTGAGAAAATCTTGTCGTTAGTGCTTCATTACTGTAGATGCTTTGTCACAGTAGCCGCGCCAGTTCAAGCACTAATTTTGTGTCAATATTTAGTGTACGTTATTGCTTCTTAGTCCACCAATTTCTTATGTTAGTGCTTCGTTAGAGTATGTTCTAATACCAAACCAATGGTTAGGGCCAAGTTCACTTTAAACTTCTTTCACGAATTTGTAAATTTAATTGGAAACACTCTCGTTAGTTCCTCATTAGTGCTTCCTGGTGCTAAAACGCAATCTTAGGACTTTGTTAGTTCCAGTACTACAAATAAGAACTCTGTAGAGTTTTCTTCAGTGCCTTCGTGTCGGGCGTTCTGAGATGCATTCAGCCTTCAATAAAATTGAGTACAAGTTCCACTTCTTGGCACCTTTGAAGGTAGATACATCCGAGAGTAGACTAACTTCCCCACCTCACTATTTCCTAACGTTAGTGTTTCATTAGAGTAGGCGCAATGGACAGAATATTGTTAGGAGGGCAAGTTCACTTTCAAGTAAATTCTCGGGTGTTACCTATAACTTGATGTACTAACGATAAAATTGGTTCCAATAGTTAGTTTCTTTTACGGCTTCCTAGTGCAAAAATCTAAATGTTAGTGTTTCATAGGGAGCTGAGAGAAGTGTAGCTGAGAGAAGTGAAATGCGGATGAGAAAGATAAGTTTCAGATATCCCCTAATTTAAAATTCTGATAAAAAATAGTGCCATGGTTA
>JAGDQP010069531.1:0-10874 GCA_022664845.1 Lepisma saccharinum
GATATATAGCAATTTGTGAGATAAATCTAACTTTTAAGACAAGCATTGCATGTGAAAAATACTAGTTTTAATTTGCATTAACTTCAAGAGCTTCTGGTTTGTAATTAGATCCTCTATTTTCTAATGAATCGTACCTCATTGATTCATTGTGATAAGACTTGTAAACAGGTGAGTTAATCTGGGATATTATGAATGAAGTATGAAACGCCAGAAAACAATTTCCTTTTGCTTCGAAATAAAAGAAAAAAATAACGTTATATATATATATATATATATTTATATTATTTCTTTAACAAATCAGGTTAGTTCCCAAAGTGCTGATCAAAACATGAGCCCGGATCAAGTAATGACAAACTGTAGGAATTGTAAGTGGTTGGTTGTGTGGTGTGAATTAAAGTAACTTATTTCTTAAGTTAATTTCCATAGTTGAACAGTCAGATATGGCTTTACCCTTTCACAACACAAGTTGGAGGGAACTTGGGGAGCACTCTTCTGGGGGAAAATAAGAAAGGAAACTAAGATCTTAATTTAGGTCTCATCTTTGCGTTCGCCTGATGGAACTGAGGAAAATCCTAATCACAGACATCATGATCAGTAACAAGACCCAAATTTACATGGGTTCTCATTTCCTCCACGAAGTCTTCGCATATAACTATACTGAACCTCTGAGGCTAAGTGAACTGACCATTTTAGATGTACATTATAAGCTATATATAAGCTATATAAGAACATCAGCAACTTCAGTCGGCCTGGGCCATGGATGCCTAAAGGCCATAAATAAAATCAAAATCAGCAACTTCAGTGTACTTCTAAATTTCATCTGAGATTGTGAACGTAAGAAACAATTGAATACTATTGGTTTACATAACTAAGTTCTACCGGTGAATATTTCAATCATTGAGTTACTTAAGAGTATGCTGAATATCGATAACTAGTGAGCAAAGATCATAACAATGTACTGAACATGGTCACTGCTCTTTTCCGTTACGTTATTCACTTCAATTCCGTCAGTGATTCTGCCAGGATTTCCAGTATGGGGTGTAAAGGCAAAATTAAGAGTCCAGATAGCACGCAAGCTTTATAATAAGACGCAATATCAGTATATGCGTTTCCTTCATTTGTATTCCCTTTAAATGAACCATTTTGGTTCCAGCAAGATGGTGCTACGTCCTACTGTGCGCGAATTTCAATGAATGCTCTGCATCGACTTTTAAGAAACTGCATAATTTCAAGGACTGATCACATTTCGTGGTATCCCGTATCATGTTTGACTGTTTGTGATTACTTCCTGTGGACGTACATAAAAGAAACTATTCATGCCAAAGCCTCTATTTTAAGCATTTCTTAAAACTATATTATATTGGTTGACTTATTTTAAAATCTTTGGAATATTCTAAGTCACATTCCTAGATTCATAAACATGAACGTTAAAGAAAGGGCTAAAATAATGTTCGATTCAACTTATTCATGTGGATTACTTTTAAACCTCAAGCTAAGACACGAGATAAATGCAAATTGCGCTATCAATATTAACTTAAAAAACAACAACAACAGCTAAATATTAAACAGCATTAATGTTGTAAAAAAAGTTTATTTTCTGTGAAGGAATTTTCAATAAAAACTTGTTATTTATGATTTTTTGAACATGTCGTTTTTGCTAAGTCTGCAAAAATGTATTGCCTTACACTGCAGGTAATCAGCAGGATTGAAGTTAAAATCCTCAGACATTCATCACAATTTACTATTGCCTTTTTCCTGCAGCCTTACGAGGCAAATGATGCGATTATTTATGCATTTACTGGCACATTTCTATCCCTCCTAAATATTCTCCCTGAGAAACATAAGGAATGATCTAAGGACATATAGACTGAAGTTATTCGGTGTAGTTAGTAACAAACCTCTAGCGAATATACGCAGATATAAACAATGTAACAAACATATTTTGTTATGTGCATATTTAAAGAGTTGTATAAATTCTTAATCCATTACGCTATTTTTTATCTTATTTTGTATTGATTGTTTACCTTTATTGTTTGGCAACTCAGTCTAAAATGGTCATTATTCATTAGCGCTGCATCTGGGTTCTTATTAATAAATAATTAGATAAATACTGAATACTCTTGTAGCCGACCTAGAAGTCGTGCGGTTTGGGGCACTAAGCCAGTAACTTGATGGTCCCAGGCTCGAATCCCGGCTGGGGCATGGATGTTTGTGGATTTTAAAGACTTAACAGCTAATGGGTTCGAGACGGGCAGAAGTCATAAGTTACTATAATGGCCCAAAATATTTTTTAATACTGCTGTAAACAAAGATCTACATATTGTGTATCTTATAATGTGTCTGTTGCAATAAGGCTCTGAGAAGTATTATTTAAAATTATATCACAATGTAGCCGCATCCCGTGGATTCGCTCGCGCTGTTTTGAAACTATATTAATAGCTTAACTAGACGTTAGCTATATTACAAAATACTGACCTAAAACGAAATTTAGAAAAAAACGAAAGCCTTTTTTTATTTATAGCCTTTAGGCATATAAGACTCAGACCGCGATAGGGGTGGGGTAATGATATTGGAAGGTCTCGGCTAAGGCCTAAGTTGAAGGTGCCATTCCGGCATTTGCCTAGTATGACTGAAGAAAAACCCTGGAAAAACCTCAGTCACGAAGGTCGACCGCTGGAATTCCCATTACTTCCCGAATGCTACGTCAGCGCTCTACCACTGAGCTACGGGGACTAAAATTTTGGAACGACAAGAGCAAGATAATGACCTGCACGACACTGTTTCAACTACGATCAATCTGGTCATATTGACTGGAATTCAGTTGTTTGAAAATTGGAATCCACTTAAAACTGTAGGCCCTACCTATGTATTCATTATGTTCATATTGTTAAGGAGACATCAAGCAATTCTAGAGGATGAACAATTTAACAAAGTAAGAGATTCTGTCAAGTGTCAAGTCAAGTAAGTTATCCACAAAAACTGGATCCTGGAACTGGAACCCTCTCTTGTCTGGAAATATATTTTCACTTCAAATAGATTTGTGTACAAACTTCTGTAACTTCTGTGCTGGGCTATGTAAGGAACATTGTTAGGTTAGGTACTCTTGATTTGTACTTATGTACAGGTACTAGGAACTGATCAGAGTACTTAAGGTACTTGACCCAGTAAATTCTAGATAGGAGTGAAAATTAATTTGAATAACTAATAGGTTACTCATTGACTTCAATAGCAGTCTTATAAAATTAATTTTCCGAAATTTTTCTTCTTCTTCTTCTTCTTCTTCTTCTTCTTATTATTATTATTATTATTATTATTATTATTATTATTATTATTATTATTATTATTATTATTAATAATAATAATAATAATAATAATAATAAAAAAAACTCCCTATTGACAGGGATTGATTCAACCAAAGCACGCTGACTGATAAAAGATACGTGATTATTATTAGTAAAAGTGTAAAATTTAGGAAAACAAAAGATACTCACGCAATAATTTATACAGAGAGATACACTTGCTTCCGCATAATAGCGCTATTTTCTCACGCTTAGCTGTCGCCATGGCTCAGCCGGTAGCGCGTCTTACTACGAATCGGGAGGCAGGGTTCAAATATTGACAAGAACGCAAGACACTTTCCTTCACTCCGATCAGTACATTTCATCAAATATGTCTTCCAGATGAAAAGAAACTGTCAGTTTTAGTTACCAAATAAATCAAGGACTGAGCTCAATTTTGAAAAACGTTTCTCTCGACCTCCTTTTGTTTCGAGGCGCTAGTGGAATTCTTAGTTTTCAGATTAAAATCTCAGTCATAAATGGAGTTAGCTCACTCAAATCTCTAGCCAGTTTTATTTCTCTGCTTTGATTGAAGTACTAGAAGGCGAAGTGAAATTAAAAAGGGACGTACTTTTTATTTTTTTAAAAGATACCGAATCAGTGCACTAGTTCACACAAAAAACTCCACGAAGCCTATCATCTGAATATTATGTGAACAATTATTGGCTAGTTTCATTACTGATTGATTGATCCAAAAGACGAATATCTATTCAATCAGATAATGGAAAAAGGAAAACGTGTATTCGATTGATCAGATCGATATTCGGAAAACGAACAAACGGATATCCGAACAATGGCATCAAACGAACAAACAGATATCGGAATAATCGAATAACTGAAGATTGAACTAGCGAATAACCGATGATTCGAAGTACGAAAATAAAAACTCAATTTATCAAAAGCAGTAAATCCTAATTAAATGTACCATCACAGCATTACGCAGTATATGCCTGAGTACAACGTCAGTCAGGATCACCGGTGTTGGACTCGAACCGAAGACTTTCTGATGTGAAGCTAACGATATACCAATTTAAATATAACCAGTTTATGAATAGCACAGAAAATGTACACCTGCAAATTCAGTTTTATGCAGAATTAATATAATTTGAGGTGTAATTACATATATTTAATATGAATATCACACCCAAACTCACCTCATATCCCCTAGAAATTTGTGGATCCCTCCCAAAACCAACTTATACAGACGTGATGCTCCCTCCACAATACCGAACAGTTCTTTGACCTTGGGCTTGTCGAGAGGTTAGTGTGCTTCTTTTATATTGTGCTTACGGGTTCAATTCCTGACGGAATTTATTGAACGGAGTTGATTGGAGCCAACTTTAACAAAATCTGTAGGCCCAGTCCATAAAATTCACCAGCTCGTTTAGAGCGTTAATAACTATTCAATAAATTAGGAACTAGTTATGACCTCGTATGGGTCATTCTCCAGACATAGAACTTTTTTGGATAGTATTTTTTTCAACTATTTTAAATTGTGAACATGTTAGTTTGTAGGAATCTTGGAGGCATTTTGGATATATTTTGAAGGTACTCAGAGAGCAATAGTTTGGTATTTATTTATTCCATTTACAAAATATAGAGTGATTTCCATGCAGTTGATGCCCATGAAGTTGATTTTTTTCATTTTTTTTTTTTTTACTTACTGTTTGCGTTGCCATGTTCCGTACAGTGAGAATGGAATTCTACAATGAAGCATGGGTCAAGTGATCAATGTTTGGCTTCTTCTCATAGTTATAGGAAACCGAAATTAAAATAAAATACTGTGATTATGAGTTCCATGGAGTTGATGATTAATAAATGAGACACACCTGATTTTAACTTTCTATTCGACAATAAGTCGACTGTGGAAGCATCTTCCTTCTAGTTCCACTCAAACGAGACCAAGCTGGATGCGTCCTGTCTAACGCCTACAATAATGTTGTGCAGTGTTGCCAGCTTCATACTTTTATTAAAACTTTTTGTCAGTCCATGAAGTTATGAAAAAGTGGGTGTCATGTACTTCAGTAAATGTAATTCTCACCAAAAGATTTATTTTCGATTTAATTACGATTCGTGTTTCGAACTAAATATTCTCAAGAATAATTGTTCAAAATTAATTGAAAATCTAAAAACAGATACTGAAAACATGTCCCAAACATGAAAGTGAAGGTGAGTTTCATTCCATGGAGTTGATATTAAACATATTTGAGACTAAATAACATAAACATTATTATATTAAAATATGAGAATGAATAAAAACTGGCCCTGTTTTAAGATGTGTTTTAAGAAACAAATTGAAGCAATTCAAGTAATTTCGGGCTTATCTTTTGTGAGAATAAAATAAGTTTCACAAAATTCCCGATTTCTGGAGAATGACCCACATGGACCTTAGAGCCTACCTGGTAGGTTGGCATAGGGCATCTGATTCGACATGGTATCGATATCTGATTTAAGTTTAGGTAATGAATATTGTTTTTGTATATGTCTTTATATTGTTATTTACGTTGATGTATTTTTTCGTTTCTTTTTTCATTTTTTATTCTATTGATCGTTTACATTTATTGCTTGAGAATCCAGTATTTGGTTCTCGTTAATAAATCTATTAATAAAAATTAGCTTATGTGATTATGTTACTGAAAACCACTTTTAATATTTAACGTTGATCGTTGGTGTTCTGCCCAAAAGTGGTTTATGACCTGAAGGTGCACGTGCATGTGTAAGGTATTAATGAACTTACAGAATGGCAACAACGGATCAAATTTAATCCTGAGAGCACCACGCTTACTTATATCCAAATTTCAAAATCTTCGGTAAACTTTATTTTTATGTGGACAAGTCTAGTAACTTTTGACTTCGTCCCGTCGCGATGTGCTTTATCTATTAAAATCCACACTGCCCCTGCCGGGTCTCGAACCCGGGACCTTCGAACTGATGGCCTACCACAGCAGACCGCTCGGCCACCCGGCCGTCATCCAAATTGCAAGTTATAAACATTAAAAAATACATTGAACAAAATAACTTGTTCTATATCTACAAGAATAATTACTTACTTACTCTATGGCTTAGGGACTGCAAGTTCATCGCCGTAGTAACAAACGTTCGCCATAAAATTCTAATGTGGGCAAGATCAAGCCAGTTTTCATCACAAGCACTTAATTCTCAAAGATAAATTCTAATACTGTCCTCCCAACGACGTTAGTCTTCCCAACGTGCTCTTTCCGTTCAGATTTCTAATACAGATAGAATATACCAGATGCGTAAATATGAAACCGGAATTTATGTACAGAAAAGACACAGTGATTGGATGACAATGCTAAGAACTATTTTATTCCAAGTATTGGCCATCGCTAACGATACATTTCTGCCATCGTTCCGGCAATGTGTGGATGCCAGACCAAAAAAAACTGTGCTGTAAACCAGTCATCAAGCCATTTTCGTACATTTTCGTAAGCCTGAATGGTCAGTAAGTGCGTGTCCCATGGATGCAAAAACTGAAAATCGGAAGGCGTCAAGTCTGGTGAGTAAGCCGTATGCGAAAGGATTTCTCAGCCAAACGTCACAATCGTTTCCTTGACGGGTTTTGCTGTCTGGGAGGGTGCATTATCGTAAGCACAATCACTTTGTGTTATCTTTGGTCATATTCTGGTCGTTTTTCAGGCAAAGTGTGATGCAAATCGATCATTTGTTGTCGGTAACGTTGGGTATTAACGGTTTCGCCAGGTTTCAGCAGTTCATAATAGATCACTCCCTTCTGATCTCACCAAAGCGTTGTCTTCCGTCCATAGAGATTTGGTCTTGCAGTTGATGTCGACAGTTCTCCTGGAGTTACCCATGATCTTTTACGCTTAGGATTCTCGAAATAGATCCACTTTTCGTCACCAGTCACAACTCGATGGAGAAATGATTTCCTTTTGTACCTGGAGAGCAGAATTTCGCAAGTGTTTTTTCGGTTGTCCTGCTGTCGTTCAGTCAATGCATGTAGAACCCATTTTCCCACCTTCTGAATCTTGCCCGTGGCTTTTAAACGTACGAATACTGCTTCTTCTGTCACATTTAATTGATCCGCGAGTTGCTGTTGCGTTTGAGCGTCACCTTCATCCAACACAGCTTGCAATTCGCTGTCTGCAAACTTTTTCGGTGGTCTTCCACGTTCTTCGTTTCTCACGTCCAAATCGCCACTTTTAAATTTTGTAAACCACGCATAGCACTGTGACTTACCAAGAGCATGATCACCGTAAGCTTCGAGAAGCATGCGATGCGATTCTGCAGCAGTTTTCTTCAAATTGTAACAAAAAATCAATGCTGTCCGCACATCGTAGTTTGTAGGTACAAAATGCACCATGTTCAACGCTATTAAACACTACACTATGACAAGAAATTTGTCTGGTTGTGAGTTGCAAATCGTTATCAGCAGTCAAAACAAGCAAGTAGCGCCAAGAACGTAGTTTTACGGTAACCACAGTGACAGCTAACGCCGTCTATGCACAAATTCCGGCTTCGTATTTACACACCTGGTAATTCTCGATTTTCCCCCATTTGAACTATATGGCCTTAGTCATCGCGATTTCATTATTCTTACATCGAGTGAGTCGTACAGTCCATGGAATCTCCTCCATTCTCCAGTAATCTCGTCCAATTATGTCTCGTGCACTTTTCTCAAGACCTTATTTTCAAAATCACATAATTTATATTCAAGTGCCAAGGTCGTGCTCAAACTTGAGCAAATGTAAGGTATTACCGGCAAAATAACTGTTCTGTATATTTTCTATTTCAGCTTTCTTGATATTAATCGGAAGGTTAACAGTTTCTGGACTGAATAGAAACAGGCGTTACAGGTGAGCAGGCCATGTAGCTCGTATGGGGAGAAAACGAAGATTATATTCCATAGTGATTGATAAGTCACAGGAAAAGAGATCGTTAGGAAGACAACTTTGGGAGAATTATGTTAGAAGAGATCTTCGAGAAATAGGTGTTTATTATTAAACGAGTCTTGATCTTGCTCAGGATAGAATACTATGGCGAACTTTTGTTACTGTGGCTATGAACTTGCAGGTTCCGTAAGTATGTGTGTGTATTTTTGTATTAAATATCGCTGTTTATAATAATAATAATAATAATAATAATAACCATCATCATAATATTGCTACTACTACTACTACTAATGATAATAATAATAAGAAGAAGAACGAGTTATTAAAGATTTGAATAATACCATTTTTGTTATTACATTCCTCCTTACCCCAATTTAGTGATTGGTGGCATCTGGTTCTTTTATTGTTGAGAGATAAATTTCGAACAGTGTTTGTTGCCCCTAGGAATAAATTCGCTGTATATTTATGTATTTTATGTTATTTTTAAGATAGTTTTTCACCTTGAAAGTTTGTAACGACTTTTCAAATGCTCTGTATGTCATGTATAATAAATCACAGCCATATTCAATCCACTAGTGGATGAGGCCTCTCCCCGAAGGGAGGAGTTTCTCTACTGCTCCCACGCTGACCAGACGAGTTGGGAGAGGAGAGGCGAAGTTCTCACTGTGATCGCCACTGTCTTTTATTCACAGCAGGTCCCCAATTGTCCTCACGATGTTGGGTCAACACCGAAATTTTTTAGCCCTCACCGGGAATCGAACTCGGGACCGCTCGCACTGAAGTCGAGCGCGCTACCATCTAGGTTACGCAGGAGCTCATGTCATGTATATTGTATTATAAATGCAAATATGTTCATGACGAAATTTTGGGATTTTTGTTGAATTAAATTGAATTGTATTTATGGTCTTTAAATCGAAGTAGGATAGAGCATAAGAATTTGGGAAGCAAGTCATGCATGTCTTAGTTCGAACGTACTATACTGACATTAGCATAATATGATAGAAAAATCCTACAAAAATTTCAGTCCTACCTCTGGATTCGGATTCAAAAGCATGCGATTAGTATACACTCAACTAACTGAGCTCCGGACTCTCGATATTTACGTTATTTAAATAACATCAAAAGTGAGCATGAGTTGAACCTATGATCACATAAAACGAGCTTGTGTTTGTGCTTGCACTTTTGAAAATCCGATTATAAGCGTTAGCTTAGCCCACATTTTGCGACTTGAGTTTGTGTTGAGCTGCTCTCATTTTAAAAGTGAGTTTACTCAATTCTGTTTTGTTCCAAGGTATATTTCTATTTTACATTTCATAACTTCACTTGATGTCTTCTCATAATGATTTGGAGGTATGAATTAACTTCTTTTGGACTACATTCCTTAAATGTCGCCTTAGAAAAATCAATTAGCGGCCAAAGCAATATAGGTAGAAAACAACAAACAGCAAAAACCCGTTTGGTGACTGCTACCTGCTGTGCTAAAGTGCAGGGATGATAGACTGACTTCGGATGTGCATCAACATTCACTCACTTTCTATTAAGTTCTTTTGTTACTTGTGTGCACAATCGAAAAGGCGGAAAGAGGAAGGTTATGGAAACAAAGAAATTAAGTTTACGCAGATCCACTCTTACCAAGTGAGCCCATGAGGGATCAAGGAAGGGCGCTCTTCCTCCCCCACCCAGACAAAATTATACTTGGAAAGATAGAAAACAAATATAAAATGTTTATGTTTTTTTCTGTATTTTATTTTTATGTTTATTTATTTTAATTTTATTTATTGTCAACACAACATGCTTTATAACCCAATTGAAGACCTGAATTGAAAAACATCACAAGTTCAGCAGAGTCTATTTTTCAAGAGGAACAAATAACAGTTCAAGGTTTTCGTATGTTATCCTATTCAGCTGAAAATATTTGTATTAAAAAGGGGGGAGGGTCTGTGGCTGGATTAGGATGTAATATTTATGCAAGTGAATAGCCCTTGGAACAAAGAAACCGACGAACAGAAAAAAAATGCTAATACGATAAAAGTGAACTTGGGATGTCTTACAATTCAGGTCTTCAATTACAGTGTTGGTATTTATAATGCTCATTTACACACATTGTTATTACAACATTTCTAAATGCTTTGGAAAACAAATTACCTGTATCTCATTCGATGCAAGTTCTACATATTTCATTGTAAGTAGTACACATTCTCCAGATTTGTGACTTTGGCATTATATTGTCCTTGCGTTTTTGCAGTGGTAGAGACCAAATTTGATTTATGTATGTGAAAGTAGTGTTAGTCTATTATAAATATTTGAGTATTTTTATTTTATTGATAGAATTCTTTAACAGGCCATCAACCCGTTATCTTCTCATAAATAAATAATATTTACTGCATCCTCTTTTCTGTTTTCTCTATCCGTCTGTAATAATAGGCTCTTTGTCGATAACGACAAGGTCTAAGTTATCCAGGAATTGGTGCCAGAAAATGACATTTTGCAATCATGAAAACAAACACGAAAATGTTTAACTATACTATGGTATTTGCAAGAATATTTAAACGTCTTGATATCCACGTCAAATTCTAAGACATTTTCCCCCCGAAAACATGAAACACAATGTGTAGAGAAATTACAAACTCTAGGAACTTGCAAATATATTGAATTTAGAAGGTTT
>JAGDQP010069533.1:0-10874 GCA_022664845.1 Lepisma saccharinum
TTGCATTTTCTATAAGTTTCGTAAGTATATTACGGTACGTTTTGTATTTTTGTTGAGGTTTTAGATTAAAGGTATTTTTACAACATTTTTTCCAAAGTGTGTATTTTTTCTTAATTGATTTTAGAATAGAGGTGGTAATCCACGGTTGGATTTTTGTATCGTATTTACAGTGCAATTTCTTTTGCTTCGTAGCTTCCTGAACGTACTTTCGGATGGTCGTTTGGAGAATTTCGATAGCTTGTGAAGGACATGCTGTGCTAAATATTCCAGTTTCAAACCAGTTTGTATCGTTAAGTTTCTTTGAAATTTTTTAATAATCGTAAGTGATCGAATTAATCTCAGATGTTTTTGTAATTTCAATTTTTAAGGTTAAAAACATATATATGGGATAATGGTCGCCAATGTTTGTTGTTATTACCCCAGAATTTATAGCTACATCTACAATATTCGTGCTGATATGATCTATTACGCTACGCGTGTTTCCATCTACTCTTGAGAGTACTGTATTTCACATTTTTGTATAGTTGCTATTTAACATATTTACGTAATCAGCGCTTTCCTTTTCATTGTTTTAATGGATGTTAATATCGCCTGTAAAGATACAATTCTTACCTTCATCATTGATCTTGTATAGAATTTTATCGAGACTGTTTTTAAAATCGTTATAATTTTTTTAAGGCGATCTATATATTACCCCAATTACAATGTTTTTTTTTAAATAATTTTTATTACTTACTTCAATCCAAAGCATTTCACACAATTCTACGTTATTCATTTTATTAAGGTCTTCGCGTATACAGAAGTGCAGTGAGCTATTAATATGAAGTCCAACTCCGCCATGCCCTTTAGACACAATCGCGTTTTTATAATTTCTTTATGTTCGAAAGAATAATTATTTAGGGAAAGATACTTCGCTTGCTCATTGTGTACAATATGAGTTTCACTTACAGCAATTACCGAAAATTCTGTTTTCAAATTTGATAAAAACGTAACGAAATTGTCATATTTGATGCCTAAGTTCTGTGTGTTTAAATGGAACAATGACAAACTATTTTCGGCAACGGAAGTAAAATTGCCGCTATCAACACTCTCACAAAATAATCTGGGGTGGATAGAATTTAGAAGGGGATCTCGAATATCTGGTATCATAACATTGGTCTAAGTATTTATACTGGTATTTAGGCTAGTTATACAGCTCTATAAAGAAAAAAGAATAGAGACAAAGAAAGCATCCTAAAGTTAACATATTTTCTCTACATCAGCTGGACTCTCAATTACAATAGCCCTATCGCCAGATGTTTTCCTCGCGTAAATTGTTCCGTTAGCATCTGTCAACACATATGCCCATCTAACCTCCTTCTTTTTGGCTACCGCCATACCTAGCAAACTCTTTCGTGCGGCAGTCAAGTTAGATTCCTAACCAGGTTATATTCTTTTCTCATAAAATAATGACTGCAAACAAAGATTCGCCTTCGGTTGGAGAACTTACCCGGCATCAATGGCGAGAATCACAGTAAAGCATAATGATAAGCAATTTTCATATTATTCATTGTTTCCCTCTCTTCCTCTATTTCTTGAAGTTTTGTTATCATGTGTTCTTTTCTTTCTGTTCTTCTACTTTTCTATTTAACTTTATCTTTCTTCTCTTACTGATTTTTCTCTCTTTTACACACACTCTCTCTTTTTTGTGTTTGTTCTTGTTCCAGAGCTAAAGCGTTCGACTTTTGATGACACGGCTATCGAGCCTGACCCAAACGTAAATGACCCGGTCTAAAATTTGAACCGAATGACCTGGTAACCTGTTTGACCCAGTCTGGAAAATCTAATTAACTTGGAATTTCGGAATCCTATTTTTCTTTGTCTTGGGGGTAATTTCTCCGGTCCTGGTCAACCGTGAATAAAACACTGTTGAAACGCATGGAAATAATTCAAATCTTTTCATTGATCTACGAGTTATCGGGTCAGAACAGTTTCGAATCATAAACCCGGTGGCGTTCCTTAGCCTGACTCACATCACCCGACTCGTTTAATCTCTGGTGTATTTGTTCTACCTTTGCGAATTGTTATAAACACTAGTTCATTACTGTTGTAATAATTATAACATTATATCGCAATAGGTTGGTGCAACAGTAAGTTCTCAAGATTGTTGATTAATTCCTGCTTGTTCTTGAACAACAGATCAAATGTTTTATGGAACTCTGGGGCCTTAATCATAGATGACTATAGGCCGTAACTAAAATTCAAACTTCAAATGACTCGCTGACAGTAACGAGTTTAATGGCTGATGTAACAACACACCTTTATGGCCTATGTAGCTAAGTGGGCAGCGTTTGTTGTCCGTTCTATTCCCTGCCTAGATTTCCAAATATTTTCTTCAAGGAATTTAGCGCTGTAAATATTGTTCGCGATTGCTCCTGAAAGAGATTTATCCCGTAAGGGGACAAAAGCACAACACAGAGAGGGAAGGTGGCAGGGGTAGAGACGCAAACTGTGTATTCTTAAGCGTTAACATTACATTTATTTCCGTCATTTTAATTTGCCTGTTTCCTTATTTTCACCTCTTTTTCGATCTTTACTAGTCTTTCTCCATGCTTTTTCTCTCTCCCTTTCTCTCTCTCTCTCTCTCTGTGTGTGTGTGTGTGTATAGCTCAGGAAATAAAGGTTTGATGTCGGGAATAATTAGGAGAAAGCTGAATTTTGGTCAGTTGTTACATCATTACTAGAGGTGGAGTTCCCCAAAAGTCCCAGCCCAACCCCCTTGTGCTTCCCCCCAATCCCCCGAAATACAAATTTACAGACTTTCAGAAATTGTATTATATCTTAGTAAGCAATAGACATAGCGATATGATTTTTTTTGTTGTAATTCCTAGATAACAACCTACAAGAATGGTTATCATGCGTGTTGCGCTATTGCTAGAAATGTAGCCGTAATTTAGATCCAAAGCGCAAAATAAGGATATTTTGCTTTCAATAGTTACACTTTTCACGGTGTAGCTTGTTTTAAACTCACAATATTAAAAACGTGTGCGCAATAAAAGTTGTTGCCTGTTTCATAAGCTTTAAAATGATGTATATATCAATATGGTTGAACAATTACTGTTAGCTATTGAGGTAGCAATGACGCGCAACAGCGAGCGAACCATGCTTTTCCTTCTATGTGTACCCTATCCACACTAGGCAGTTGTGAGCTCTCGACGATTATGACCATATGTTTTTGCTGTGTAGGGGCAAGTAAAATAGGTGATGAATTGGAAGTGTTTCTTGAGGTCTTTTCATGTGATATGTTACGAACCCAGATAGCACGCCAGCTTACAACAAGGTTATGTCACGTCAAAATTGCTATGTGGGTAGTGAAACAAAGAGAAAGAATATAGGTACCGTACATCAATTGTAAGCTATTTCTGTACTCAGCAAGATAAAATAGAACCTCATAGAATTTATTACGATAATGTTAGTCATATTTATATTATTTGGAAATTATATTACATTTTACTTGGTAATTTCAGTTTTTAGTAAACTTGCCTTTGAAAATGTGGTATTTTGAATTGAATGCTGTAGGTTATATTTATTATTATTTGTCAAAGCGTGGTAATCCGTTATCATTTTAAAGAAAATTTTTCAGCATCTTGTAAAAATTTACGTAGCGTAATTAATGCATTAGCTTAAAAAATTACTTATTTATTAGAAATACAATAAAAGAAGAATGGTTGATTTTGATTTATTGTGCTCTTAGTGGGAAATACCTTGAAAGAGAAATTGTAATCGTGAAAAGAGAATTATGGA
This sequence comes from Lepisma saccharinum, assembly GCA_022664845.1. Classification (NCBI taxonomy): domain Eukaryota; kingdom Metazoa; phylum Arthropoda; class Insecta; order Zygentoma; family Lepismatidae; genus Lepisma; species Lepisma saccharinum. The sequence goes on from JAGDQP010069533.1 coordinate 3,784, forward strand.
CATTATTGAGGTTAGTGTGAAATCAAAAGATGCACTGCATGAAAAGTTGGAAGGAGAAGGTACTATACGGGTTCACAGCGCGTACATAAAAAACTATAATCCATCTCATCTTTCAACATCTTCAACTTTTTTAAGGACCTCGGAAGCAACGTTTGATTTAAAAAGAAATTGTTTCATTTGTGGAAAATAATTTACTATTAAAACTGCATGAAAGCACAAGAAGGGTTTTCACATGGTTGTTACTTTAGAAATGAGAGAAAATCGTATGTGACTTACGAAATGATGAGCGAGGAGAAAGGGTAATGGCTAGGGTTCTTATTGTGAGTAATCTTGTGGTACTAGAAGTACAGTGCCTAGGAAACGGCTCCAGATATTTCTTAAGAATTAAACCGATTGGAGAACTCGTGGCTTGACTAAAATAGAAACAGAGGAATTCATTTTGTATGTTATGTGAGTACATATAAAACAGTGACGAATTCCAGTACACTTTGAATGATTTAAAATATATTATTACACTTATATCTAGTCAAGTGGATTGCTGTCATATACAGATAAACATCTTTAAGAACATTTTAAGGATCTGATAATAGTTTCAAATGTTTCTGGAAGGAAAAATGTATTTTGCTTATTGGACACGGCTTATAAAATCATGTATCAGTGATATAACTACATCAAAAGTGACCCTCCTACTGGACGGTTAAGGATAGTAATAGATGTAGCCGACATCATACGAGAAGACAAACAGAGGATGGCTTATGAATGAAATATATACCCAGATTTCATTGATAGCAAGTCTGACGAAAAAAACCTCATTGTAGGTCTTTATGGAGAGTGAAACGATGAAGAAGAATGCTTCTGAATCACTGAAAGTTAACACGAAGTGAATTGTGATAAACCATGCTATAATAGCAGCTGTAAGACCAAGATTATTCCTGTCACCCATGCAAACACGTCTAGTATTAGCCCTTCACCGATTATATGGATAAAAATATCTCTTCAATCTATTATCGTCCATTGGAGTCTGCGCATCATACCATGAAACTTATGTTTACATGATGTCTCTCATCAATGCAGTACTATCAAATATTAATAGTGAAAGGTTTCATCAGCATGTGTTTGACAACACAGATGTAAATATCCGCCTGCTGCCTAATTTAAATACGTTCCATGCTATGGAAGGGATCAAATGTGTTACACCTAGTACCAGTATTAACACTCAGGTAAAGGTTCAACAAATTCAGAGTGGTTCTTTGAATCTTGAAAGTATCAGTCTGGGTTAGTACCCAAAGAAAAGTGGTGAAAGTGGCCTTAATAACGTGGTTGAGGATTTCAATGAACTTAAAAAGTGTCGGTACTCTCAAGAAGCAACTCACTATATAAATATTAACCCCTTTAATTTGATGCAGCTTGTAGGACAAGCAATATGGATGGAATTGCTTCATGAACAATCTTATTAGTAACTATGAAAAGAGTGAATCGATGTGCATAATACCAATATAATTTATAAATGTGCATCCTTGTACTATTTTCACGCCACTGTGTTTAACAGCAGATCAAAGTAGAAAACTCAGCTAGTCATCATCCTCACATTTGTTCCGCTTATGTTCAACTGAAATGGATTGAATTACGACCTTGAGGAATCTATGGCTCCAACCGGAATGGGGTAGGAGAAAGGATGAACTGTGAACCCGAATAGTTCTTTCACCTTTCAACTGTTCATGCAGTCCATCGTTTCGTTTCAAATTTACTTCAATAATTTCCGTAATTCTCTTTCCACAATTACAGATTCTCTTTCAAGTTATATCCCACTAAGAGCACACAATAAATCAAAACCAACCATTCTTCTTTTATTGTATTTCTAATAAATTGTGAAATAACTTGTGATGTTTAATGCATTCATTCCGCTACGTAAATTTTCACAAGATCCTGACAGTTTCTTTACAACGGTAATCGATTACCACGCTCTGTTAGAAGATAATAAATATAACCTACAGCATTCAATTGCCAGTACAATATCATCAAATGTAGGTTATAATAAAAATTAAAATTACGAACTAAATTTAATTTCCAACTGATAGATATATGACTAACCTTATCATAATAGATTCTCTGAGGTTTTATTTGCCTTTCATGAACAAAGAAATAGCTTAAAATTCATAGTATCTCCTTTTATTTCACTACCCACATAACAATTTCGACCTGACTCAAAAGTTAATCAAGCTTACTTTGACAAGTGGAATGATGACTTGATTCACTTTTAGCAATTTAAGACAAAAGCTTTAAGCAATGTTGCATCAAGCACTCGAGTTTACAGAAATCAAGGTTGAGGTATCCTTGCCAAGTCAAGAAAGGAAAATAAATTGTACTTCTTAAAAAATAAAAAAAAAGTTGTTCTGGATAGAAATAGAACCGAGGGCCATTGGCACACCAATCCGATGGTGTAGTTACTTAACCACGGAATCACACGCACGAGTTCGAATTCGAATCATTCTTTATACTTAGTCCATCAGATCGCAAGTAATCAGATCGTAGGCACCTCTTGTAATTGGTGAAGATTAGACAACGTTGAAATAGGTCCGGCACGTGATGAAACTTCAGTGTACTGAGACCACATTGAATGCGCAACGAAAATATCAAATAAATTTGAAGTTTGAAAAGATTCCTCGCAAAGTTGCTGGTTCGAACAAATTTCAATTAGCTTAGTTATAACCAAGCCACTTGTTTTTCCAACAAGTTTATTTCAAGCTTGTTTATTAAGTTCAACACAATATCAAGCTTAACAAGCTCGAAGCAAGTAACTAGCAACCTTGTTGCAAGTTCGTATGCTATCTGGGTACTTAATATATCACATGAAAAGGCCGTCAAGAAAAACAACCAATTCATCACATATTTTACTTACAGCTGCACAGCAAAGACAGATTGTTATAATTGTCGACAGCTCATAACTGCCTAATGTGGATAGGGTACACATAGAAGGAAACGCATTGTTCGCTCGCTGTTGCGCGTCATTGATACATTGATATCTCAATAACTTACACAGTAATTGTTCAACCATATTGATATATACATCACTTTAAAGCTTATGAAGCAGGCAACAACTTTTAATGCGAACAGGATTTTGATATTGTGAGTTTAAAACAAGCTACACAGTAAAAAGTGTAAATATTGAAAGCAAAATATGCTTATTTTCCGTTTTGGATGAAAAATTACGGCAAAACTACTAGCAATAGCGCAACACGCATGATAACCATTCTTGTAGCCTGTTATCTAGGAATTATAACAAAAGAATCATATCGCTATGTCTATTGCTTACTAAGATATAATACAATTTCTGAAAGTCTGTAAATTTGTATTTCGGGGGAAGTACAAGGGGATTGGGCGGGGAATTTTGGGGAAATGCACCTCTAGTAATGATGTAACAACTGGCCAAAATTCAGCTTTCTCCTAATTATTCCCGACATTTGACCTATTTTTCTTTATTTCCTGGGCTATGTGTGTGTTTGAACAAGACAAGTTTTGTTGCATTGCATTATGACAATTACTGCATGATGTCTATATTATTGTTTTCCTCTTCTTTGCATTAATTCCTGTCTTTCAGGACTTAACGTGAATGGGATTTCTTCCTATCTATCTTTTGGTTTCTAAATGATGCTCAACACCTCAGACTTTCTCTCTCGGAATGGAGAAATATCCTGGCATACCATGTTTGGCACATATTTGTACTGTCATGATGATTGTCTAACTATTAGGCGCACAGTGAAACTATTCTCCTGGAAGAAAGAGCAGGTGTTTCTATTACTTCAACCTCCACTTATTATTGTAAGTGGCTGTAGACATCCATATGAAAACAAGTAAAACGATCTTTTATATAGTCTTCAATATAGTAAACTAATAGCCAGTGCGAGGGGTATAAATAATGTACACATAGTGCACACACACTCATACACAAAAGCAGATAATGACGTAGATTCTAAATAGTAAGCAAATAGGCAGGCTAATAGCACAAGCAGGAAATTCATGTATACAAACGTGGTATTTTATCGATTTTAGTGTACTACAGGATTGAAACTTCGGTAAACTTTTTATTTTGAGCCATTTTGGTAACTAATGACTTCGGCTTGTCAAGTTTCCGTAGGGATGATTAGGCCTATTCCAGCCAACACTGACAAAACACTCTACGGAAATGCAATTTATGTGTTAAGCTTATTAGAATATTAAAAATGGTTTAATTACAGTTTATTAGAATGCTGCTTCCATGGTAATAAGTCCAAATTGTTAAACACATATTCCAGTTCGACGAATCAATGATTGAATCAATTCTAGCTACATTTGACATAATGGTATAAGAAAATAATCTTAAGGCTTCAACCGTATAAGAATGTTAAGAATTTGTTGTTTCCATAGTAAAGAGACTGAATTATAATACACATATGCCAACATCACGAAGAAACGATGGAACGGAATCCAATCAATCCTGTCCGTCTGACGCATAGAAAAACTACTACTCTTAGAGCATCAACCACAAAGTCATCTTAAAACATTTACCGTTTCCATAATAACAATAGTTAATTAATTTTCTAAAGTATTGCATTAAATGTCAACCATTAGCTCATCTCAATTCTGTAGACATCCGCGAAAGATGAATTATTATTATTATTATTATTATTATTGGTGTTGTTGTTGATGTAGTTATTTGAGATATTTTTGAACTGTTTAATAATATGGGAGACACAGGAAAATGGACCAGGCTTTGCCTCCTAGTTGGAAACATTCTGACTGACTACGCTACTGATTTAATGAACCAGGAACCAGAGCCACCTGACGTTTGATGGTATTGTCAGTTATAAAATTTTTGTCTATAAAATCACGAGCAGAATAGAAAGTATTACATTATTTGAAGATGGTTTTAATTAATCCAATTGGAGCCATAAACTTCATTATTTTTATCTCGGTATAATTGTGAAAGGAGAAGACTCCGATAAAATGTGGATCCAGAAGACAACTACGTTGAGACGGCCTTTATCGAAGAACATTATTATTGTTCTTATCAAACTGTATATATATACTGAAACTCAATTTATAGAAAATAATTTCTATTGATTTTTTTAACCTACTTTCATACATTTAAATCCATTAAAGCACTATGAATAAATTAGGGGACACGACAAACGTTGGTGGGGGCAGGAACTGTGAGCCGCTCTAACTGCGGAAGTTTTCTGAAGTTAAAACAGCAAACATAGACGAAAAATCTATATTTAATATTAGTAATATAACATAAACTATTATATTTTTACAGACTTTATATGTAGTGGGTCATCAAATTTCTCCAAATATTTTCATATACTACAACAAAAGGTGGTTAAAAAGAAAATTTCTACTTACGAGTGACTAACAGACTTGATAAAGAAAATAAAGAGAAAGGTAATACGACTGCACCGCACATTTCACTCTCTTCATGCCTTCTAAACTATTAGGTCTTGTAATGACGAATCGTTTTATTATATCTTTATAAGTAGTATTTTTTTATCTTTAAGAGAGAGCACAAATAAGAAGAAACAGAGACGCTTTTATGTATTGAGATTGGCTTGTGTGAATATGTCTATCCGTTGAGGATGCCGTAAAATCAAGTAAATACAATTTATAAAGAAAAAAAACTTGTTTGAAAACTCACTTCTTGAAATAGTTGTCAGAAGTCAACGATTAAAAATTCTCAACTCGTTTTCGGCTCGTTGTTGAAAAGACTCGTCTTCTTCGCTCCTTCTCAAACCCTCGCTTTCCAACCATCTCCCCTTTCGCAGCGTTCCTCTTCCAACCTTTTTCTTTTCTGTTCTTTGCCTCGCTTGTAGTATCCACACCACAAAGTTTCTCCAGAGTAACACACACCTCTCTGGTATGGTTTTAGATTCAGTTAATAGCGCTCATGAAACTTTTATATACCGTAGAAGATGCTTTGGTATGCATAATGCAAATCTGATGCAATGCATTGAGTTTGAAAAGAAAGAAGGACCAAGGCCCGTTTTTCAACAGTCTTCTCCCTTATACCTCTTCCTGTCCCCGTCTATTGCTGTAGACGCATTTTATCGTCACGAACGGGACGATATTTAGGTGCCAGAAGAGAGGATGTGAAGAGGAGAAAAAGGGCTGGAGAAAACGAAATAAAAAGACGAGAGAGAGCAAGTGGTATATGATACGGTTTGCCTCGATCTGTGGTAGGTGATAGTGCCATGAGATGGCATCCTTTCTTTCTCTCGGAAAGTCGCAGGTTTTTAGGCTTTGAGTTCGCCTTTATTCTCCTCACATCCATTCCCTTTTAACCTTCTAGCGCTTCCTCGTCAAAGGATTCCATTTCACTGACTTTCTTCAAAGAAAGTTTCAACAACTTTCTTACCTGTAGTAGCCAAACTGGCGTTGTTAAATCAAGAAAAGAAGGAACTGAATGTACTATGTGCTTGTGCAATATCAGGTGAGAGACTACATTCTAAATTATTTTATTTCAGCACTAATTATTTGTAAGTACGTAGGTACCGTACTTCAACGTAAGTCTTGATCGATTTCTCTATGTACGACGTACTCTGTATATCGGAGCTGGTTGTTTATAAGGTTGAACGTTGCAAAGCAATGACATTTCTCTTCATAATTTTTTAAAAAGAGTAAAAGAATAACTTCAATTACTCTCAGGTATGGAATAACTATTATAATTTTGGCCCAACCCAAGTTCTAAAAAAATCCTTAGTTTTATTTTAAGAAAAGAAAATACTTCAGAAGATATTAACAATGAATACTTAAAATATAAATATAAATACTTAAAATATAAATCCAAATAGTTTACCAGCCCCCTACCATGACTATCCGCCAATAAGTTCAGATCCACCAAATCCATTCGTTGAGTATTACTTCGTCTAAAGAGTAAATCAGAAACCTTTTTTTCAAGTTCAGAAACCTTATTAGTTACAGTATAAATTTGACTGATATAGCACTCTACCAGGGCGAGTCATATGTTCGTAGCGTTTTCAAGGATAATGTGCAGCACCCGCCTCCCCCTGTACCACAGAAGCCTATTCGGCGAAGTACATCCCATCACACTGTATGGT
>JAGDQP010069535.1:0-10873 GCA_022664845.1 Lepisma saccharinum
TTTCAAATACATGTAATTTATGTTCATCTGCTAGGGTCGTACTCCAACTTTCGCAACCGTAAAGTATTACTGGCAGAATAACCGTTCTGTATATTTTCAATTTCAATTTCCTTGATATTAATCGCGATGTTAAAAGTTTTTGGACTGAATAGAAACATGCTTTCCCCGGTACTAAGCGACTTTTTTATTTCTTCCGTAACCTCATTTTTGTTTGTTACATATGCTCCCAAGTATTTAAATTTGTTTACTTTCTCTGTGTTCTCATTCTTAATTCTTATGTATCTATTTGCTTCATTCTCAGTGTTTCGGCTAGGTATAATGTATTTGTTTTCTCTAAGTTTACCTGTAGATCTATCTCATCGCACGCTTCTACTAAGACATCAGTGTTACGTTGTTGTGAATCAGTCCCCTATTAAATCTACAACATCCGCGTATACGAAGAGTTGATTCAAGCCATTCAATGTTATTCCCTTTTTATCCTCTTATTTTCTGAATCGCATATTCTAACGCTAAGTTCAACAGTAATGGTGACAAGGCAGATTACTCGAATAAAACAAATGATTAATTATATTATTGCGTGCTAAAGTTTTTATCAAAGGGTGCATCTTTACCCAGCGTTTTCCGGAAGTTCATGCTTTTTAGATTTATATCTGTGACCTCGACTTTATCCATTTTTGAACTTACATGGATTACAACCAGCATAAAAGGAAATACATGATAAGTTATACTAACTAGATCCTGGTCGACTACCTTCCAATATCCTCTCGCCCACCCTTTCTCGGCCTGAGCCTGAGATGCCTAAAGGCTATAAATAAATTCAAAATTTGATGAGTTCGGCTCATATTTTTACATGCATACGCAAATACAATAGGTCCGTAAAATTATGATGAAGTCTCAAACTCAGACTATCCCAACGTAACATGATAGACACACTAAACAGAAACTCTCAAAAAGGATTTTCTTTTTAGCATTCTGTGAGGAGGGTTGGGGGAACAAGCGTTAATACAGCTAGATAGCAAAGACATTCGTCAGTTCCGATGGTTGCAGTCGTGTTTGGCAAGAACCGGAATACTGCTTAGATGTTTTCAGTCCTATCAGAGAAACCTACATTATTTTTTTTTTACTCCTGGTTTATTTTCATTTCATTTATTCTTCGTGTGAATGGCGGAATTATGGAATAATCTTTTCTTCCACCCTACCATTTGTAATGTTACACTCAAATGACACGTAATACGAGGTACGTCAAAAATTATCCGCACTTTCACCATAACTTTCTTTAGGTTGGCCCCACTGCCTTCTAAACTTCGGAGCGGCCATGTTTACTTTGTAATAGAGCAGAGAAAATTAAGCAGTTGAGGTAAAATTTCTGTATCTTAACCACAAGAGTTACACTTTATAGCATGGGAGTTCAGAGGGAAGTGCGACCATCCTAAAAAAAGGTTCTGGTGAAATTGCGGGTAATTTATGACTTGCCCTCATATGTATAACTAAACATTAAAATATTATACATCATCAATTTTGAAAGGAAAAAAATTATAATACCTAGTGAAATTAAGCTTGTATTAGAACTGTTGAATAACTGTTGTGAAATAGAAAAAATCCAGATTGCACAAGGTAGGCCTACACTGACATACAGTCTTCATTGCTCCATATAAATCACCATCATGGTTGCACTTACTGTCCTCGCTTGACCTGCTTTCAATTTCAAATGTAAAATTGCATTATGTTAATTGTTAATCAAAGTGACATTAGTTCGTTTAGCCTTTTCCTAAAGCATTGCTTCAATTATTGTTAACTTAATGTTATTTGAAAAGTGTATGTTCGTTGATTTTCAGTTTTTCCAGCGTAATGGTCGTCCATACCCTATTTGTGACACAGACAACCTGCTAGTCGAGGTCACTCAAGGAAGTCATAAAGTAGCAACTTTAACGGAATTGGGTGGAACAGATCCAAGCTTAGCCAACGTTGCTGTAGTAAAATTCACCGTACGCCACTCCGGGCAATACCAAATTTCAGTACTTATTGGCAACACTCATGTGAAAGGCAGTCCTTTCCTCAAGAACTTTCTTCCAGGTAGGTGTTTCTGTGCAACGCCTAAATTTGTATATTAAGTCAGATTGATTAGAAAATAACCGAAATAAAAAAAAATCGTAATTATTGCAAACTAGAGAGTTGCTACAGAAGTTGAATATAAGTATATTGTTATCAGGAGTAATTCTTCAACTTTCTGTATTTTTAATATAATATAAGTTTTTCTTTGTGCCTTGTAACACTTTGATAGCACTCAATAGTTGAGTGAAATTTTGTTTTCTGACGATTGTTTATATCCAGATAGTTCCAAACAGCTTAGAGCTGAATATATCAGGTGGCAATAAGTGCTTAAGCATAGCATAATCTGAACAGAATGACAGTTATTACCTCTACTTATATTGATCTCAATAATATCTACTTACCGATAGACATGGAAGTTTCGAGTACTGATTACTGGAAGTTACAAATATAGACATTGTTCATAGTCAATTTATGATATGTATTATTTATATTAGGTGTTATGAAATGTTAGTTATGTTCTGTTATTGTAGTCCTAAGAAGTTAGCTAGCCATTATAACATTTAGAACTGAATTTGAATTGAATGAATTGAATTTTAATTTTAAGTCCTTTAGGCAACTTTGGCTCAGGTCGGAGGGGTGATGATGGGTTGAATTGGTGGAATGAACAAAGTGGGAGGAAACGGGAGAACCCCGAGAAAACCCACGTACACGGTGTTTTTCCAACACAAAGACCACATGGCATGAGCAGGGATCGATCCGACGACCCCTAGCACCAGAGGTGAGCGCTCTACCAATTGAGCCACCGCGGTCCCGTGTAACATTTAGAGGAGCTACTAAATTGAGGTATTTGTGATATCAGCTAATGTAGTAGCGATTAATGGTAAAAAATTGACTATTCTATACGCTGTGACTAAGTACGAGTCTTCTATGATAAAGAGTATTAAGAACTTTTGAGTATAAAAATATAACTCTTTGCTTACTTTGCTGGAATGGGGTTGATTCATACACCTCAGCAGTAAGAGAGTGGATTAAAGCACAAGATTAAAGAAGAATAACAAACTATAGGGACAAATTTCAAGAGATGTTTATTCATATTAAAACAAGGAAAAAATTTATTTTGGAAAAGTGTCGAAAATGCGTAATTTGGGAACTAGTGTCGCCTAAATGTGGTCTTATATCTTCACAAATTACGTAATTTGTCGGCAAATAAAAGCGTAAAACATATCGGCTTAGTAAATGACAATTAAAAATTGTAGCTAAATTTGTTATTGAAGGAGTGTACCGTAAAGTGAATCACCCATGTAAGAATTTCGTGAGCCGGTAATTAAAATTGCAATGAATCCCCCCTCTAAGCTTCATGTTTTAATCATAACCTTCGTTCAAATTCATTATTTGGGTATAATTTATTTTGTAATATGATAAGTTGAACTGAGTTACTTCATTTGTCAACATATTACATTATTTGTGACCAGAGAGAAAACCATGGGTACAAAAGTAGGAACATATAAGTGTGATTTGCCTATCGTATAGAAATAGTTGTCAAAACACATAATGCAATTTGCCATCTTTTGCGTATAATAATAGGCTTTCTTTTTACCAACTTTTTAAATTAGTTGGCAAATGTAAGCTAGTGTAAGCTTAAATATTTTTTATCGTTCCTGGGCCCACTATAATTTCATCCCCATCACCACCGTCTTTCATTCACTGTGTATTTGCTTTGAAAGCTGTTGTGATTTAGCTCATTATTCAGTTTAACTTCGACCACCGAATCTTGGAAGTGAACGTCGTGGCGGGCGTAAGCCAAAGTGCTGATACCACCCATGAAATTATTTTTATCTGATCTTTGGGAGTGAACTATTTCCAAATCTCAATCTACTTATCTCTTCCAAAGATATGCCCCATCTGGGCATATAGTCATGATCACTATTAGATTCCATTCTCCATTCACGTTTAGTTTACAAATTGGTTGTTATTGAAAATAAGATGAGGAAAACAACACTAGAAAAAATATCTCGAGAGCAGCAGTTACTTCCTCATACTCAAAATATGTCATTTCAGGGGACAACATTTCTCTCTCTCTACACAGTATAAACAAACGGGTGTTTAGCAGTAGGTTTGTAGTGTTCGATATTCAACAACTCGTTATGGTTTTGTGCTTTGTGCCAGATCGTCGTCATTACAATGAGACACGTGTTGCTTCTTTTTATTTCGAAAGGAAAGAAAGTAAGGAGCCAATTACGTAAATAAACAAATTTCTCGCAATGCATTGAACGCAATTTTGAATATGTTGATATGATTGTGAGGATAATCCATCTTTGATTCCTGAGTTCTTGATTTAGAAAACGTGATAATTATATCTACGAAGTTTCAACTGAAGTTGTTAATTCGGTTATAGTTAAATACTAGTGCTAAAACGAAACCTTTTTACCCTGTGTGTAGCTGCGCAAATTGGTCATTGTAGGTAAAGTATACAAGTATACATAAATCAAGATTTTGAAAGTTAATAGTACCTTTGTATGTGTTTCATAAAAACATAAATTACCGGAATAAAAATTAGCTACTGACCTCAACTTCTTATAATTACTGTTCACATGTTCTTTCTTGCACTTCCCCTGGTATGTGCATCAAATCTCGGTCATATGTAAGCAAACGTACATGTTTGGACTCCACTGTATTTTCTTCTTTCAATCAGTTCCCGCTCGTCACCGAAATAACCAACAGTTCGAAAAATATTAACAGCCATTTCGTCCACAACTGGTTTTCTACCTTTCTGCTATCAAACTTACTGTTTGTTTAGACTTGGCCTCCGCCGTTGCTATGGTAACCAACCGGATGTAGCGTCAAGACTTTAGCTCTACATTACTGTTGAGAAGTGAGAAGAATATTATCAACAAGATAAGTTCATCGAATTTTTTAAATTTATTTATTTAAGGATTAAGATAGAAGAAATATTGCATTTCTAGATGCCATTGCTAGGTGTCCATAAAGTCTGTCTCCACCCATCCTTGTATCTCCGAATTTAGATTGTAGGAATTGTAACTCTTTCACAGTCGGACTTTGTGGTTAAGACGTTCTCCGAAGACAATAGATGTTGTACTTCTATATCGTATCATAAAGTTCAGATCATAAGTGTATGTACTGTTTAATGTCAATGCCCAAATGTATTTTTAACTCCTACAATGGAAAATTCAACCAAATCTATCTCCTAAACAAACGTGAAGTAAAAGATAGTATTAGCCGACTAGGAAAACCTCTGACTTCCTACAAAAAAATAGAAAAGCAACACTAAAAACACTGTAGAATTTGTATTTTAGCATAAATTGTATAAAAAACACGAACTAGTTGCAGAACGGTACCACTCCAAATATCCCCGGGGCCGCGGTGGCTCAATTGGTAGAGCGCTCACCTCTGGTGCTAGGGGTCGTCGAATCGATCCCTGCTCATGCCATGTGGGCTTTGTGGTGGACAAACACCGTGAGCGTGGGTTTTCCCGTTTCCTCCCAATTTCTTCATTCCACCAATTCATCTCATCATCATCCATCCGGCCAAAGTTGCCTAAAGGTCTTTAAAAAGTTAAATTAAATTCCAAATATCCTCGCCAGCTCCCACACGGAATAAAGGGGACCGGTTTGTTGGTTCTAATGTGGAGACCACATTAGATATATAGAGACAAGAAAATAGCTATAGAGAAGAGCCACAGTCACGGGAGTAACCATACCTGTAGCCTATGCAAACTTAGAGACCGTAATAGAACACACGTTGTGAATATAAATTAGAAATACTCCCACCCAATTCACGAAATTAAAGGATCATTGTCCAATGCTAGAGATTATCCTCTTTTAAGACCAAAACTAGCAAATAGAAACACAATCCAGGTACTAGGAGGTCCACAAGAACAATCAAATAACAACAACTAAACAAAGAAAACAGAAGAGAACAAAACGAGCGAAACCGACATGAGAAACAACATACACTAAAATCAAATACACAAAAACGGGATATGAAAATGAAGAACATACTCCCAGAAGAAAACAGATTATAAGTGAAGCAGCTCCTGGATGGAGAACTGCCCGATAAATTTGTCACTTCAAAGGACTAGTATTAAAATGGCTGAAATCACAAAGACTTTGGAACCTATTTGACGAGAGGTGTACACATCTAAACAGACCAGGGCAGTAATCAAATACAATACATAGACAGTCACACGGACAGAACACTCGTACATACATACGGAGATATATATATATAGCTGATACTGATACCTACACTTGTCATAGAGACAACACATCCTATATATGGACAATATCCTCCAAAAACATAATTTTCGAGCTGGTGTAAATGGAAGGCTCTAGCTCCACACAGAAAGTGATAGAGGAAATTACAACTTTAATTCCTGAAGATCGACGTCTTCTTTTGTGTAGTGTAAATATGTATAAGATACATTTGTTATAATACGCTAGAGATTATAATGCAGATAAACAAAATAGAACATTTTTACTTGGACGAAAAGTCAGATATTTTCAGATAGTTTTACAAAGTTGGAGGAGGAGATACTACGTTGAGTGTTTGGATGTGAAATAACAGTTTAGAGTGGGACTTCTGTAGCACTCCACAAGTCCACATAAAGAATAAAAGCACGTTATATTGGCTGCTATATTTTTGTTTCATTCCTATTGTAAACGTAATTTTAGATGGCACTACCAAATATTTAGGGCTACGCACGCGTATGATCGGAGTCATCTACTTTACTGTTTCTTCGAGCAGTTTTATATGTATCTTCTTATGGGTGCTTATGCTCTAGTGATCTCAAATTCAGACCCTTGAAAAGTCCAGTTTCAGTTCTTTAGGTTCGGGCAATATTAAGAAGACAGTTCTGAATCAGACTGTAGTGTAGTGGGGTTCGGTGTGTTTAATATAATTATTTTCCTTTCTTTATTTCTTATCTATTACTTTCTTTATATTGTACTATATTTCTTAAAATTTTTCTAGACCTTCATTCCTCTAGAAAATGTAGGTGAATATAATCTACAAAACGTCGAGGAATTATTATTTGTATATTAAAAAATTAAAACAAGTTAAAGCCCTATTAAACTAAGGCGGAGTGTCAAATCAAAAAACAGAATGTGCGTTGTGTGAGGCTCTTTGGAACGTCACGCTTCAGAAAAATCGCCGAAGATCTTTGGATGTGTTTTCTAGCAGTTACAAGGATGATATAACGTATCCATCTCAAGACAACAGTGTCCATTGATTATTCTTCATGTTGGAAAATAGAATATTTGATGAAATGCCAACTCGAGTTATATAAGTCTTGTACGAAATATATCAGTCTTTCTCACCTGAACTGTTACAACAATTACAGTTGAAAAGTGGAAATGCCAAACGTTCTAAGTGCCATATGACATTTTACAGAAGAAGCAGAAAACGGAATGGATTTAGCTTCACATAACCTATTACTTCCAACATAATGTGATGGTTTTCACCAGTGCTCGAAGTGGGTTAGAAAAAGTAAGAAAACGCTTGGAGAAGTGGGCTGAAAAAGAAGGGAACGCTTTCACCTAGTGGCGGCGATTGCCAATTGAAAATAAAGGCAATGAGCTCCCATTAATAAAAAGTTAGAGGTACGCCAAATCCAAAACGAAAAAGGTAAGGACACGGCGTGCCTCCCTCGTGTCCCCCTCCGCCCACTTCGAGCACTGGTTTTTATCTCTTCCTCGTTAATTTGCCACTTGGAACAAGAATTGGGACACGAGTGTGGGAACATCGAACATGCCTGTGGACAAAAGTACTTAAAGAAAATGATAACCACATAATCATTCAAGAATTTATATTTTAACTTGTATTATTTAATCTAATTTCAAGGTTCCCACTGATCTTAAAACTGGGAAAAGTCCATACAAGGAAAAAGTCCTGCAATAATCACGACATATATTAAATGTGGGTTTTGTGCTTCTCTAAGCATTCATTTTGGCAAGACAGGCATTATGTAATAAGACATGCCTGAAAAAGATGGCGCCCATGTATCTAGAACCAGTGGTTTCACTTTTAGAGCAAGACGGTTATGTGAATTTCTTAATTTCTTTGTATTTAATACCGTCTGGAAATGTGGACCTGGCAAAGTCCAGGAATTTGTTCTCGCCAAATAAGTGGGAACTTTCAGAACTTGTATTATATTATGATATTTCCTTAGAATATATTTCTAGATATCTTTGTCTCTTCTGTTCGCAGGTCCTCCAGATCCAAACAAAACTGTGTTCGTTAGACACAGCTCTACTGTTGTATGCACTGCAGGGATTCCGCACACTTTAACCATTGAACCTCGAGATGAATTCAATAACATCTGTCTTTTTCAACATAATGAAAACCCCACAGAAGACTATGAAGTATCCATTAGTGAGGTAAGTACTCCTTAATTGAATTTTGCACTTAATGATCCTGCTGTTGCTGATTTATGTACTTTGCGAATTTTGTGTTCATCTCCAGTTTTCGTATTAGTTTCTAATCCATTCTTAAGGAACAAGGTTGAGGTTTTAGGGTAAACCTTGAAGTAAATAAAAAGTTTGGAGTAAATAAAAGGTAAAATAAGAGAATGGAGAGCACTAAGTTCTCTTAGTTTACTTTTTATTTACCCCAAAACTTTGATCCTTGAGAATGGATTCGAAGTGAAGACGAAAGCTAGGAAGTTGTTTTAATTTCACTAAAAGTGACCTCATTGACAAGTCATAAGGTAAATGCTATTATCTGTAGCTATGTAGGAACAAGAAATTTTGAAAGAAAGCTTTAACATAGCCTCAGATGAAGAAATAATTTGTGTCTGTTTTTCCTTCATTATTGTTACCAGAATGAGGTATATGTATCGGAAATATGAACCATATTTTGACATTGGTCTGTCGGGTGCTTTAATTACAGAATTTGAGTTCTGGTAATAGTTTCTAACCTGAAATAGAAGCACTTTAAACATTTTTTTTTTTTATCATAATTTCGAGTCATGATAAATAACAGCACGTCTGTAAATATATGCAAACTGTCTTGCACAATATTCTCACGCGTAGGTTTGATAGATCAAAAATACTACTCATACTGTTCTCCAAGGAGACACATTTATATTTTCAAATGGTTCTGAAGTAGCATCATCAAGAGGTCAGATTGGGGACATGGTATAGGGTAAAATCGCGATGGTATCATCATACTAACAAAAGTTCATCATCCGAAGATTAGCACCATTAAGACTATCTTGACACTAAGACACATTTAATAGAAACCAGAAAACTGGGAAATTAAATTAATTAGATCTCCTAATTTACAGAAAGGACAACAGGTTTCAGACTACTGTAGATAGAAAACTTTCCGTCTCTACAGGTTACAGTCATCGACAATCTGGTCATTCTATACTTAGAAAGGTAATGAATGTATGGAAAATTTTCTTCCTTCGTGCCTACAAACTCTGGGGACGGCTGAGAGGGTAGCGCGCTCGCTTTCTGTGCATGTGGTCGCGGGCTCATTTCTCGCCGGGGTCCATTAATGAACACGGTGATTCGGAGACATGTGGCATGTACCTCTTTTCCACTAGGCCTTCCATGTGATCCAAATCCTCTTATTTATGTAAACGTAATTACAAATAGAAATTCTGTATAGATTTTCGTATCTATCTAGATTTAGATGAATCTTCATTGTTTGTTGTATTCTTCTTTCAGATTGGCTCAATGGAGAAAGTAACGCCCACAATAAGGTTAGAGTACGATATTCCAACTCAACACATCAACTTGCAAGTAAAGTTTGCTGACGAGGGTTGTTATCACGCCAGTGTGTCATATCGAGGTATTACGCTGAACAACGGCGACTTCGATATCATAGTCTTAAATAGTAAGTACCAGATCAGAGGAAATCCTTCTTACTGGGTGTGATAAAACTAGTAACATGTGTAAGTGTGAGAACTATGTATGTTTTTGATGGTAAATGATAGCCCAGTTTTTATAGTGGGAATGCTTCAGTCAGTTTTCACTTGCGAGTGCTTAAGTTAACTATGCTAATTGTAAGGGTTAGGGGTTCGAAATCCTCTTTAAACTGTATATCCTGTTCATAATACGTTAACAACCTCGTCTATGAAAGACAATGGCAAATCCATCGTTCCACCTTGCCCAGGAAGCTTGAGGTCAAAAACCGGCCCACGAAAATTACTCGCAGATGTATGAGTATTTGTACATAACTATTGTGGGTAAGCTAAGAAAAGTCACTTGGTTCGACCTACCATTTGGAAGTCTGTTTATCGTATAATCAAGAAGTATTAAGTGATTTATATGTCAAAATATCACCTTAAGTGCCTTCAATATTTTTGATGGTAATACTGTATTTACCATGTACCTGTAATTTGCAGTCCTTTTTTTCTGAACAACCTTGTAGTGTAGGTTACATAATTTCTGCACCAAACCCCTCAGTTATTGCTGTGCGAGATATATATAAAAGGACTTTAAGAATGTCTTTACATATACATATATATCCTTAATGCTTATGATTAGTCGTAGCCGAAAATAATATGCATAAATATGATTGAAACAGTATTTATTAATACGTATGAACCAACGAGCCAATATGTTGTAAAACATGAAGAACAAAATGTACACATCGCTCATATGTGTGTTATCACGCTTTCGTCATGAATACCTATGGTTACCTTATAAGGATACATTGACAACAAAACATAGTTGCACGTCTTGCAATTAAGATCAAAAAACACTGAACTGCTGAACAAGACTATATTATTCGTAAAAAATTAAATTACATGTAACGTTTCGACCTTCTAGCCAAGATCCTCATCAGACATACA
>JAGDQP010069536.1:0-10873 GCA_022664845.1 Lepisma saccharinum
TTTCGGTCTGTTACGCCAGTGGTTATTATATTTTATTATTATTACTGTACACTGCAGAATATTTGGTGTAAAGTAAATTGCATTTATATGGTGTGTTAGAATCAAGTGCTGAACAAAAAATTATTTGAAAATCTGTTTCTAATCCCACTAGTTTTTCTGTAAATGATTAACATAATGTGGTCATGCGTGACGTTCTCAGATTATTGTGTGCGACTTCCAATGTACTACGAAAAGTATTGTACACTGCAGAATATTTGGTGAAAAGTAATGTGCCTTCATGTGCTGCGTTAGAGTCAAATGCTGAACAAAAATATTTCAAACGTTTTTCCTAATCACAATAAATTTTGTGTAAAACATTAACGAGCAATACCACGAGTCACAAACTGACATTCAGAATATACTTTTCGAGTAAAATTTCAGCAGCTAGCAGAAGTACTGAGGATCACGTCCTCGATTAAATAACACGTATATATTAAAAATATTATTTATTAAATAATATTAAACTTGCCGTCACGCACTGACATTTTCACAACCAGCACTTACACTTTGATATACATTTCTCAAACCCTCTGAAAGCATGGCCCCAACAAAACTCTTTAATGTGTAACTTAATCGGGGAATGTTTGACGTTTTGACTTCATTAAAACAAGATCAAGTTGTAGGTAGTAACATCATACAGGAAGATAGAAAGAGCCTGATGTACTGACATGATCATGCAATCAAGTTCAAATTATAATACTTGCCAGACCGTAAATAAGACTAGACAGAAATAAGTCATTCATTTATGTCAATATATAAAAGATAAAGCTTAATATGTATATATTTTTAATTTTGCATTCCAACATGTTTAGTTTTATAACTCATAATTAAAATTAGTAAAATCGTAGTTTTTTTCTTTACTTTTTAAATAATCGAACAACATAAGCTCAATATGTACTAAAACTTATTAAAGTATTTTTAATAAACACAAATCGTATACCCAGGGTTGTAGCTTGTATTTTTGCAAGTGGAATAATATCCGATTTTTGCGCCCTTTCGAAGGAGCCAAAAATGTACAACGCTCGCTCCCTCCTTATCTTCATTTGGTGCATCCAGTCCGGTGCTTGGGGGCGTGATTCTCCCAGATTCCCATGTGAGGAATGTTGTCCCTAAATTCTCCAGCGCACCTTCAACTTAATTTTTTTTTACAGTCAAAAACGATAGAAACTGTGCAAAACTAAGGTGACCAGACGTCCCGTACTAGCCGGGACAGTATCTTTTTAAGCCTCTATCCCGACTTTATTCAGACCTAAAACGGGACGACAAAATGTCCCGATTTTTTAACATTTACGTGAATTACAGTGTCATGTTTGAATTTATTGATGTCAACATCACTGAAATATCGTAGTTATCGGCGCAGAATTACCGCAAAATACACGTTTGTACGAGCTGCAACTCAACACCTCACTGTGGTGGAGACCAATGTTGCCACCCAATCAATATAAGAGTATCGTACGTCTGCCTCATTTGTATCGTACGGATCTCCTTGTACTCCCTCTTGAAAGAATAATTTGAAATGTTCAATACGAATAAGTATTTTGATACAGTTGTTCAATGACTAATATAAATACAACCGTTCAAAAATTGTTTACACGTTAATCAAATACTTTGGTAGAAGTATGAACACGATGATCTTATATTAATAAACAAATAACACAAACTACTATTTTACTCGACTACAAACTAAAAATGAAAGGCTTCCTACTCGTTGCGGTACAGGAAGAATACTCATTTTCAGCTTTGGCAAGTAAAATATATATGCACTTTCTCAAATCTGCACATATTATTCAGGGAATTTCTTGCGTTTTACCTTTCCGTAAAAATATTTCTCCCATATCGTACATTTTCGTACGATCCGGGATTAGGATCGAACCTTGCTATTCTATTTATTCATTAGTTTTAAAACATCAGTATTAATGATCTAACATAACAGTGAATTCATTCTTCCCGTTTTTGTTTTTATTATTATTAGCCAAGTTGGATAAATGTATCGTTTTGCCGCTTTAAAAATCTGCTCACTCTATGCAAAACTGCACTTACACTCCCATGTTTTACTGTACACCCTCAAATTGAAAATCCTGGCGGAATTCCTGGGAGGCACGTGCACCCTTTGCTTTCCCTTACGTGCGGCTCTGGATACCTTCCAAGAGCTAATTGCACTGATCTACGAAATGATTACTGTATGTTTGACTTTTCACAACAGGGCTTCACTCATTCGTATAATCGCTCTAATATGGATTTAAATTTATAACATTTGGAACATAAGAATTTTGGCCACGCCTTATATTTTATAGTGATATATTATCTAGAATCTGTAATTGAGTCCGTTAGTTTATTTCTATCAGAATGTACAAAAATAAAGCAATAGTTACAAGGTAAAATAATCTAATAATTCACAGATGTCAATGCGTGACGCTGTGATTTTCCTCCTATACACTCATTATATTTATATATTCTGGATTTTTTAAATAGAAATTAAACTTAACACATTCATCTTGAATGAGGTTTTTTGAATTTTTGGAAGGATCCATACTTTCAGAGAATTTTGAGGAAACGCATGTCAGAGTGTAAGTGCAGGTTGCAAAAAATGTCAGTGCGTGACGACAACTTTAACATTAAATAATATATAGTATTCTTATTGATTACGTGTTCTTTCGCCGGAAATATATTCTTCAATGTCTCCTCTATCTAACGATGTGCTAAAATGGCTCTATCGCCCCTTCTTGAAATTAAAAGAGATGTTATAAATCAATTAATGTCGAAAAGAGTATATTCTAAATGTCAGTGCGTGACGCGTGGAATTGCTCTATTATTTTAATAGAAGGAATATCTCTATTAATTTCTCTATTGTATATTAGAGGCCGAGAGATGTGTTTAATCATTTTAATGCTGATAAATATACCTACTTGCTGAGGTATCAGGGACATTATTTAATAGACTGGACGGGTTTGTACTCCCGTTAGAATTGTGCAAACATACCTTTATAGTTTTTGTTTAAAATTAGCTGTTTCTTAGGATATACCTATATACACCCTCGCTCTGGAAAAAGAGTAAACATTCCTGTGTAGGGAATGACCTTTTGGCGCTTTCTACACAGTGAATTTTCTCTGCATTTCTGGAACCGGCTGCATGAGGATCTCATCTTTTACCATGATCAATTTTTATTCCTGATTAAGAATATTCGAATATCCACGAGCATCAATGATTTCAATATTTCTCCTTTAATTTCACTGAAAGTGTGGTTTTGTACGAGCGAATTGTTATTAACGTCCTAAACGAGCTGCTGAGTTTCTAAGGACGGATAATGAATAATAATATCTATAAGAGGAATGTTAATAGGTCTGGATGTTACCATCCGGCCGTTATACGTCATCCGATTTTACAGCCGCTACCTGAATATGTTAAGGTCGTTCGAATCTGCTTATCTTTGCTTATTTTTTCTTTCTTTCAAGAGTGAGGAGGCGTCTGAAGATGACTAAAATGTAGTACTTGAATGTCCCTAAGTCGGTCAATTTGCACAATATGGCAAAACTCAAGCGCTATTTGTATTTTGTCTCTTTAATGTATATTATTTTCATGTTGCTCTGTTGTGTAGCATTTGAATTTAAAATACTTTTCCTCTGAATCCGACGGTATGTGTAAAAGCGAGAGAGCGGGGGAAGGGGAAGGTAACAGAGCAGTGGGTAGAAAGTAACTTTTGGAGGATCAGATCTCGTGGCCCATTACAGAAAGAAAATCCCGAATCGCGAAGTTTTTAAGATGCCATAAAAGTTCTCTCGCGAGGATCCATAATCTCTGTTAGACTTCTAACCCCTTTGAAACAGTAGAAGATCGTAAAAACCCACTGAAAATAATATGTTCCTCATCTTTTGTTTCTTGACTTAGACATCTATCATCATTCTTCACGTTTTCTTTTCTCTTTTCTTTTCCTATCTTTACTATTTCTTTCTTTTATTCTTTTTTCAGCTACCAGTCATCTCTAAATGAGAATGTTTCTAATCTGGGAATTTTGCTAATTTTGTTCACTAAATTAATATTTTCTTCTGTTAACATTCTTTAACATTCCTTCTCAAACAACTTTTAACTTTTAGGAGATAATTCTTTGAGGGGAATTCACTTTAATCACAAATGATTTAAAATTGTTTAGATCAATTATACATGTTTGCTTTCAAAGTTGTTTTTGACAGGGGACAAGTAATTTTAAATGATTTTTACTTGCACTAATAATTAAAGATTATCGAAGGAAATTAAATAAAAATTATTCAATAAGAATTAGGTAGAACAAAGAACGTTTGACTCTACAATATAAATTATTTGCTCGAACAAACACGTGCTGATCCTACATAAATAAAGTAAGAAAGACAAGTTTGAACTAAAAGTTCATTTTCTGGAAATATATTAAATAAATATACGCATTCACAACTTCTACAAATACATTAATTAAAAGAATGAAAGTAAAGCTAAATATCTTAAACTATATATAATTATATTTCTGAGAAGTTAGTTTTTGGTCTTCATTTCATAAATTGTTTCACACATGTCTTGACTGCTGCGTTAACAATTTGATTTGATAAAACTGTAACAAATATGCAATGATTTCTATAAGCTAAAAGAAAAGTGTCATTTAAGAGTAATAAAACACGCTGTATTTATACCGCTGCTACATAAACTGATCATATCTTCACAACGTTAAAACACAGGATCCTACCTGAACTAAAGCATCGAGCTTCAGTGTTGCAAAATAATAATATAATTTATCTTATTCAGCCTGAAAAAACAGTCTTTCGTATTCGAATATGAACTTGCATACAAAACATTTATATTTATGTGTATAGTGTGTACTATCCTATTTCGTACAGAAAATTGAAATTTGGCAAGAGCGGATCAGGATCTTCAAATCGGAACCGTGGTGGTCAAGTTGGGCATTATGCTCAGCACTCACATGACAGAAAATCATATGTAACCAATCACGACTGTTCTATAGAAATATTAATTTCGATCTTAATTGTAGAGAAGATTAGTAGGAAGGAAATGCTGTTGAAAGAAACTTGTCGATTAAATTATACGTTAGAGGAACTTGTATGAGATTATTAAATGAGTTCCTCACGATGGAAAGCAGTTATCTATAAGGTTTACCATGTCGCTTTTTCTTTGTCTGTTCTTCCTAATATAAATGAACGACAGGCTCATTTGTTGGTAGTAAACGTCAGCAATAACTATTGAGAGATTCACTGAAAATAAGACTAAAATGTGGGAAGAAAGTCGTGATAAAAATATCAAAGAACCTTGGATTTAGAATATGGATCTGGGAGAGAGAATCTGATGAGTTTCCATGACTACAGGCATTGGTGTCGTCGCAATTTGTGTAAGCTGATTTGTTTGATGCTTTAATCGTTTTCGTCTTTTCTGCTTACTTTGACTATTGTATTGTCGCTATCTACTCCGTTCAGAATTTCATTATCAGTTATAATTTGATTATTTCCGGGTATTGGAGCGTCCTTTTGTAACAATGAAGTTGTTATTCTAGCTGCAATATCAAACGTCTCTTTAATAACCGTAAATATTTTATTAAATGTATTTCAACAAACCATTTTGTCAAATTTAAATTTAAATAACACATACTCGACACCTGGAACAGGCACTTTATATGAAATATTTTTTTCTGCGTTGGCTGTCAGTAGTAGAAATATTTTTTATTTCGCGTATCTTTCCTAAAGCGAATAATTATTTTTATAATTTCCTGACAAACCTGCAAAATTATGGCTAATTTCCTATGCTCATATTTTTCGTGGTAAATAGCATACAGAAGAAACTTCAAAAATGGAATTCATCTTGAGCCATAGACGCCTAAAAACCATAAATAAATTCCAATTCAAGAAGTCAATATTTACAACCTAATATAGAACTTACATTAACAGTTAGTTTTAACGTGACAGGCGTTACCCTTGGATTTTGTCAGGGTTTCCAAAACTATGGTTCGAGTTCTGGTACGTCGATTCGTATGACAAGTGCATAGGCTAATTTGGTAGAGGGGACAAAAAAGTCTTTAACGAAGTTGAAATGACTTTCTGGAATAATCCGGATAAATGATTCTCAATGGATCCACTAATAATGATCAACTTGTTACTATTATAATTATTAGCTATAATGGCAATATTAGCTCAATTCTTATTCACTGACGTAAAAGAGATAATGACAAAAGAACTTGATTAAAGGTTTTACAGTTAGATCTCCTTAAAGTAATATTGTTTCTTACAGAAAAACTACAATAAAAATTAAAATAGATATAAAATAAATGAAACGAGTTTTCATTCACTGAATAATGTTTGTACGTATCGCGTAATATGCTCTACCGATGATTATTAACGTGTTTCATGTTTATTCCAGAAATTGTTTTTCCTTTTTGTTGTTTTCTCACAAATGATTTATTTGTATGTCTACCAAGCCGCCAAAGCTCAGTGGTAGAACGTTGGCGTAGTATATTCAACCCCAACCCCATACTGGCTGAAATTTTTTCAGGGTTTTTCTCAGTCACATCATACAAATGCAGGAATGGCATCTTGAACTTAGGGCCTGGATGACAGATTCCCGCATCCTTTCCCATCCCCTATCTTGGTCTGAGTCTTAGATGCCTAAGGGCATAAAATTAATTTAAATTCAAAATATTTGTCTACGTTTTGTATGCTCATTTCTCACCCTGGATCACAAAACCGTCGTAAATTTTACGAAACAGCATGACTAACGTAGTATCTACCGAACTGCTCAGGCGCTGGCGCCCTCCCCTCAGTACCTTCCTAACTCCTACTGCAGAGACCAGTTCTGGATTGAGAAACGTGTCTGTCGGTTGTGTTGTGCTGATTTTGAACGTCTATTCGTACCTTTTTACGAAGGTTTTGTAACTATGTTATTTTTGGAGCGACTGTTTAGAAATTTACTTTGGTGATTTTTTTGTAATTGTAACATCAGTAAGCAAACTTAGACTGTAAATAACGTAAAAAATAGTTTCATAATACTTTTATTATGACAGTATTTTGTGACTATGTTTACAGTCTAAAACCGTTTACTGATGTTATAAATGTCATTAATGACATTTTCCACCTATCCACCTAATAACATTTTTAAGTTTATATGCACAATGTTACATCAGTTAGTTGCTTTGTTCTTATTCTTTTAAGTTGTATAGTCGTAATATCAATAAAACAATTTCCTCACATATATATAAGTTATTCCCCATGACGTCATATTTGTAATTCAGGTATACTGATAGGAAGTTATATACATAAATTTCTATATATATTTATTCAGTAAAGTATTCCAAGGACACAAACTTGTTGTCTATAAAATTCTATAAAAAACAACACATTTTCAGATTTGAAAAGTAATAATATGGACCCTAATACCAAAAGAAATAGACTTGAGTAGTAAAATTTACCAATGTTTTGTAACCATGTTCAAACAAAAGAGGTTTTGTAATCCATGGTTATTGTGTTTGTGCCTTTGGATTGCAATTTTAATGCTTATTTTTTAAGGGCTTTGGTGCCTAAGTATTCGGGTTCGAATTGCTAACTCTTACATAAACTCTAATTTAGAACATTGAGAAGGCGTCAGGAGCGAAACAAAGTTTAGTAATTCATTAAACAATCAAGTACGGCTTAAAACTATTTTGAAAATATTTATTTCCTTAAATCCCCAGTAAAAAAAATATTTCTAATAAGAAATAGTGTTTATTTCACATGCGAACTCAAATAATCTAATGCTACTGCATTCTTTGTCACCTTCAAGTACATACAATTCTTTACACGAAGAATATAGTTAACACTGACAGAAAACTTTCCTATCTCTGTTCTGATTTGAGACATGTTAGTCTTCTTGTGCGTTATATAAAATCACGTACGCAAAGATTATTATTTTTGTTTAGTATTTTGATATGGAATTACATTTTCCTTCACATCCTTCACAAACACACATTGTCTGGATACCCCTGTTGGTGACAATTGTTTAACGCGACCATGGACGTGTGGCGGTGAAAGTTTAATATTGAACTACAATTTGAATTGACATATTCCTTTAGTTTCTTCTGATAACAACATGACTCGTGTTGAAATATGGTGATTAGCAAATATTCGTGAAGTCAAGTGGCAATTGTTACTGTGTACGAAATAAAAAAAAACATAAACTAGTCTATATGAAGAAATACCGAACTGTCTGGAGAAGTGCTGAACGGTATCAAAGTCTGACTTGTGTAGCTGTTGGTGCCTACAAGTATGGTGAGTGGTGTCGTTGGAACCTGAATTGTGCAGTTTGTGGTTATTGTTGTTGCAACCACTGATGTCAAGAAGAAGATCGCCGAGAGACTTCATCTTTGACAACCAACGAGGGATCAGCTGATTGTAGTGGCTTCACTTCATATTCCCCCTTATCCCCCACCAGTGCACCGAACTGAGTCTACAAAGGATCAACAGTTTGTGAGTCTGGTGTGATTAATAATGTTGAGGTCTAGACTATGATATCGTATCTGAAACTGAACAATATTTTGAAATATGATATATCGAAGCGCTTCTTAAGTTTTTATAACAAACTGAAAGAAATGTTCAGAGCAAGAGGCTCGCGTGCTTATGTGCGTAACTTTCATTTTAATGTTTGCTAAAACAGATGTAACCAGTTCAAATTTCATTATTTGTCTATTTCTTTCATATCCACATTCTTTTATTGAATATTAAGTGTTTCCTTATCTGATATTTTCCTTCGAAATTCGTACCAAATTTATTAAGTAATGTCTAGAAAACGAGTGAGTAATATCTTAGTGTATGTTACAAATAAGAATGTTTAATTCATATGTTTTCCTCATTAACAATTGTTTTTCCTTAGCGTGTAGGCCAATACCGCATATTTTACATTCATTGTCATGTACAACTATTAAAACGTGAGCCTACATGGACCATCAGGGACGTTGATGTAGATATCCCCATATTCAACGTATGACGGATGCCCTAATAACGGTTTTGAAACCAAAAGCGTTTTAAAGGTGTTCATCGCCATGGTTTCTTCTATGTTTGAATCTCTAGTAAGTCGTGTAAAGTAAGTATGTAATTTGGGGTGCTCACATTGAAGAAACGCATGTACAAATAGCAATTTACATAAACAAAACACCTAGCTTTATGACAGACCCACCACGTGATCTCTTGGGTCGAGTTTTTCCTTATTCCTTATGGTCTAAATAAAAATTTATAGCGATGTTCCCAAAAAATAAAACTTACCTTACACCAAAATGGCGGACATTATTTATCGCAAATAAGGAGTTTTCCGGATTAAAAAACATTTAAGCTGAGAGAAAAATATTTAAAACTCATTTAAACTTCAAACCGGTACAGTGATATTGTCTTGGCCTATAGAAATGGTACGATAACAGCCCTCCAAACTGTGAGCCTGAACGACAAAAAATGAGAACTAAAAAAATAAGGTTTATAAAGTATATGGTATGGGGTATTAAATAAAAGGATTTTTTTCTGAGTGAATATGAAAGGGTTTTAGGAATTCCAAATTTACAGCAAAAATAAAAGTGCTTAAAAATGTCAGCTATTTTTGATTGACATTTTTTTTGTTTGCTTTTTCTTAAAGAAAGCCTTACACAGAGAGAGAAAACTCACCTCAACTTTAAAACCAGCATTGCGTTACTTATCTTGTCCGAAAAAGATGGTAATTATGTAATACCCTAAATTGGGGACCTGAAGGTCCGAAAAAGAATACCTGAAGGTCCGAAAAAGAATACCTGAAGGTCCGAAAAAGAATACCTGACGAATGAAATTTTATGAAGTAGGAAGAAACAGACTGAGGTTCTCATCTACTGCATGTGTGTTGCTGAAAGGGGCCCATCGCACACTTGAACTCTACATTGGCGACCTTCAGCTCCCTACTTTCCCGCTCCAAAAAAATCCCTCGAAACTTCCCTTTACTTCCAACGTTTCTTCTGTATAATTAACAGAAACGTAAGGAAGGATTACATTTAATTCATTGATTATTATTATATCTAATGTAGAGTCTATGATGATAGTAAAAAACTGATTCTCACGTCTTCGAACAGAATATTCAGAGATTATTTACCAGAATGTCGATATGTTCATTCTATATATCAGGGCTTGAATTTTGCATTCTTCATTTTCTATAGAACGGCTCATTTAACAAGAAATCAAACTCAGTGTTGTTAATTCAAGAAGAACCAATGTAAAGGACACACTTCTCGTGAACACCAATTTTCTGAGACGGGTGATTTCTTCCAATCATTACCGTCAATCTATCCCAGGACAAAAATATTCACACTTATCTTGGCAAACAACCAGAACATTTTACGATAAAATTGTGCAATTTGTCCAGGAGAGCAGAATAAGGGTGACTGACGAGGGATCAGATTTTGTTTCCATGAAAGAATAAATGCTCTCAAAATTTCTGCTTTCAAGTTGAAACGATTAGGAAATTAATATTACGGCCCATACGATAAAAAAAACTGGCGTTAGTATATACGTCAAAGTGTCCGCGGTTAGTCGAATGCTCATGTGCGAGATTTAGACCTGAAAAATTAGACATATTATATTGTAGAATATATAATTTTAGTAGATAATTAATAAGTAATTATTAACTTTTAATCACTAGATCTCGTCGATAGTTGATTAGGATGTAAATAATAATTTAAAAATAATGTTAAGTCTCATTGAAGGATAAGCTTTGTTGCACTCTATCCTGAGGCCTCCTGCTGCACGTGTGCGTTTAGTACATCATAATGGTAATCATGTTGTGAAATTGCATTTTTATTTAACTGTAGTAAAGAAAAATGGAAACA
>JAGDQP010069538.1:0-10873 GCA_022664845.1 Lepisma saccharinum
TTTTCATTCTATAATTTTTGGTAGTGTTGCTATTTAGTTGACAAACTGTGCATTAAATCTTTGGAGTTGTATAAAATGTGAACGTAAAAGGCATACAAATAATAAAAAATTGGTAATACGTAAAACATCTACAGAAAACTACCATGAACCAGTTTTCTTAAAATAAATAAAATAAAAATGCTATACTTAAATAAAACTTTACGAATATTTCTGTAAATCCTGAAGTAAATAAAATATTATAAAGTAGGTATAAAAAAAAAATATTTTATGTGGGCCAGTCTAGTAACTGTTGACTTCGGCTCGCCACCATTATCCATTGCGTTTGAGTTAAAAGGCATGCATGCCCCTTCCGGGACTCGAACCCGGGATCATCGAGTCGTTGACCTAACGCCTTAGACCGCACGGCTACCCGGTCGGCGTTATAACGTAGGTAGAGAAGAAGATAAAAGCGTGTACCAACTATAAAATGAATTCCAATAAGAAACGGACAAAGCAAGAGAGACACAGATGACACAGAAATCCAGTGATATAGAAGAATTGCAAGGGGGATATGATCTGATGTATAGGTAAGCCAAAAATGATAGACTTGGAAGAAAGAAAAAGAATGTTCGCATGCTGGCTTACTTACTTACTTTACTTACGCTATGGCTTACAGAACTCGCAAGTTCATTGCCGCAGTAACACACGTTCTCCATAGGATTTTATCCTTAGCAAGATCAAGCCAGTTTTCATCACGAACACCTACTTCTTGAAGATCTCTCCTAATATTATCCTCCTAATGTCGTCTCGGTCTTCCCAACGGTCTCTCTCCCTCCGGCTTACAACCAACATGGAATATAATCTTAGTTTCTCTCCCATCCGAGTTACATGGCCTGCCCACCTTAGTCATCGCGATTTTATTATTCTTACATCGGATGAGTCATTAAGTCAGTGCAGTTCTTCATTATGCAATCTCCTCCATTACCCAGCCATCTCGTCCCCATCATCCATCTCCAAATGATTTTGAAAGTATGTCGAAAAGAAGAAACTGAAAATGTTCAGAGACTGCACATTCAAAATTATTCAGTCAAAGAAGCACTTTGCTGAAAAAAATGTTTTCAGACAAAAGTTTCTGTATTTTTAATGTAGGATCAGAATTTGATTTGAAACATTCCATGTTCCATTAAAAAAAACTCAACTTCCGGTCAGACCCGGAGTTGCAAATATCACCATTCGATCAAGCATACTGAATTTAGTGATCTCAATTTTCCTTATTTTTATAACTAACTTATCCTCTTCATTTTAGAAGGGGTGCACGGGTGGTCTCAGATACCCTGTATAATTTCTATATCCAATTTAATGGTTTCTTTACGTGAGATTTTATATCCCAAGTAGATATGGAATTGGGTTCATCATATGAGAAAATTTGGATTTGATGCCTTCAATTATGTTTATAGTTTAAAAGTCTCCAAACATAACTCACGAGGCCATTTGAAAATTCGAGATAAACAACAAGAACAAAAAGGAACGCTTTTGGAGAGAAATCTGACCTGCT
The DNA here is from genome assembly GCA_022664845.1 of Lepisma saccharinum. Lineage (NCBI taxonomy): Eukaryota > Metazoa > Arthropoda > Insecta > Zygentoma > Lepismatidae > Lepisma > Lepisma saccharinum. The sequence continues at coordinate 1,535 of JAGDQP010069538.1, forward strand.
TCTTATTCAAAGTACCATACTAGCATTCGTGTGGTGGAGTCCATTCTCTGAGAACGTAAGGAGTGGAGATGTATAAATGGAATATAATCCGATATTTCAAGGCAAGAAACTAGTTTCTTTTGAATGGACAACTGCGTTGCCAAATATCATATCTTGGCCGTAGAGGCAAAAATGTCTTACAAAATCTGATCCCCAGAATAGATATTGCAACGACGTAATGGTTCATCCTTGAGGAAAGAAAATAAAGATGTTTGTCAAAATAAAAAGTTGAGTTTTGCCTATCAATAACAAGAAAAGCGTAAGAAACTATGATTTTAAGAGGATTACTCATTGATACCTGTCAACATTCTTACCTCAACTCTTTACGATTTGAGAGACTGACCAAGACAACCCAAGAAGACAAGGGAAAGACTCAGTCTGGATTGGTGGTCGCTAGACGCAAACTCCTGCTCTACCAACTACACTACGGCCGTTTGCTGATAATATGACATTTTGACTGAGAGAGGTTTCCATCAGTTTAATTGGTTCTAGGTTTAGGAGCGACGAAGAAATATTGAAAGCAATGAAAATGTGGACGTGAATACTATTCATAAATCTAAGCTTGATTTTTTTTTCTTTAATTATGGACTGAGGATATTGGGAAAAGAACGGGAGAGTGAAGAACATTGGACATAGTAAGGAAATTAAATGGCTAACACGTTGTTTACACATCATCGTATTTTCAGCGGAACAGTTGTAGTAGGCGGAAAATGTTAAAGGAAAAACAAGAGGACAAAAATAAAAAAGCAATTTTACATAGTGTTAACCAAAGATCGAAGCTTGCGGACCAATGAATAAGATTAAACGTTCTTTTAAGCATCTGTCGCTATCAGTCCAACACTAATGATAATGATGACGATGATGATTTATTGGTGTTCTTCCCGAAGGTAGGTTTATCACTAGAAGGTTCTTGGATAAAGTGAACCGATAGTGATTTATGATTGTATTCCTTTGGATGATCATAACGTCCCATCCCTACAGTTTAAAGTAAATTCCAAACCAGTACCTTCAATGTTTACCCACATGGAATCGAACTCCGTATTATTTGATTACCTCACCACTGGGTAGCAAATGTCAGCTTATCTCCTGCTGCGCTCAGGAAATAAGAACACTTATTATCTATACTACTGAAGAAGTTTTTTAAAAGAAGGAGATTAGGATTTTTGTAACAATTTGTGTTTCACTATGCAGTTCCCGTGATCCAGGCGGTCGGTAACTTCGCGGCCTTCGGAACGGTTATAGGGTTCGAACTTCGTAGTCCGTAGCCGGCCAGACTGAGAGAGGGTTTTGCAGGATTTTTCCTCAGTCACAAAAGGCCAATATCGGAATGGTACCTTCAAACCAGGCCCTAGTTGATTCCATTGCACATCCTTCCCCTCCACTCCCGGCCTGAACCAAAGTTGCCTAAAGGTCTTAAATAAATTAAAAAAAAAACTACGCACTTTGTCGTTCAGCCCTAATTCCAGTATTTCTGATTCTCACAACATTAATGTTTTCAACACAAAGAACCACACCACCACTACGAGGTATGTTAACACTCCTAAGGATATGTTTAGTTTCATGAGAACTGCAATTGAAAAGTATAGAGATAGAAGAGGACTGGCTTTTTCTTTTTAACTGAGTTTGCACTCGTAACAAGTACAAAAGAGAGACAGCTAACCACAAGGCAAACCTACTAATCACACTTTCACCGGGACTACACATGGTAAAAAATGCAGTCTTAAAATTGAGAGAAAAGTTTCTTATCAATGCACAGAGAAACCAATTTTCTTAGATGTGAGATATCTGCATTCTGAGTTAATTTAAAATAAGAGCATAACGGTTTGAAAATATGATAAGTAATCTTATTTCCAAACCAGCAAGTTCTCATTTTCAATTAAATGAGAATGCAGATATCTCATTTCTAAGAAAATTGGTTTCTCTGTGCATTGATAACGAACTTTTCTCTCAATTAAAAAAAAAATCACTGCGCATGATTCATCCCTAATGAGCACCCCATTGTTGAATGAATTTAATTTTATTTTATTCAAGGATTTTAGGCAACTTTGGCTCAGACACACTTTGTTGTTATTTCGAACCGTGTCACCACTCCAATATAATTGCTTAACATCATATCTCAATGCCTCTACTTTGATAGAGGAATTCCACAGCTATTTTTTAAAGGAAAAAGACAACATGTGTTCGCATGGAATACGATGCAGTCAGTGTTTCTTCGAGGGGGGGGCTAATCCACGCATCAACACCAGAACACACATACACACAAACACAGAAAAGCTGGGAGATAAGTTTCTCAACAACTTGTGTAGAACTCGTTGAAATACTTCCAAAGACTAAAAAAAATATTCCCTAGAAACGTTTTTTTACTGAAAGAAATGCTTTTTAGGTAAATAAAGAGTTTCTATGCAAGAATGCAAGTGAATGCAGAAGATGTTTGGTATCTAGGACAATGAACTCCCATTGAAACTATTTGTGAGTGTAAACAGATGGTTGGAAACAGACTTTTCAACTTCCTCGATCGAACGAGCTTACGACACACATTCGGTTTCCGTCTTTTCTCAGGCTTAGAAAATTTTAAAAATAACAGCGAAAAAAATATATATTTGGCCCTTCCACATCAGCCGCGTTCCCTCTTGAATGATGTAGGAGGGCCTACGACGACAAAAGGAAGTTGTGTATGTCAACCACAGATTGGAAGAAGAAGTAAAAGTCATGACATAGTAAACGAAATTGAAAATTACTTCTGCACCGTGTAATTGTGTTCTCTTCCAAAAAGTCACATGTCGAGGAGGGCTATTTCAGGTCTCTTTTTTGTCCTTGGTGTCTAAGTGTGGATATGTGTGTGTGTACAGCCTACTCCATCCCATTTGGGCGGGCGGAGCTTCTGTACCAAAGACGCCAACGTCACGACGTAAACGAAAATAACATTGCAGCTTCTTTTACCTCCTCTGGCGGGCGTCTCTCTCTCTCTATACCCATCCATGCTACTAGAACTCGTTTAGTTGACTCTTGTAGTGCCTTTAAGCTAGTGTTCAGTCAGTACGCGCGCGGAAAACAACAGCAAAAGTAGTCGGCACACGGTAGTTCATCAGCCGTCACGCATACACACGCATACAAGAAAAACAACACTCTTCTTCAGCGAGTGGATTCTTTGTGAAATTGTGTGACATTTGGTGACTTAGTGTAGGTCTACATGTTGAACCTGATGTTGCTCTGTAGAAGGTTCTGTGTTCGATTCCCCAAAAGGTACATGGCTGCAGTTTGTTTGCTGGAACAAAAGAAGAATTTCAGCGATCTCGAGGAGTGAACAATAGCGCTTCGTTGAACGTGTTACTTATTTTCTATCTGGAATGAAATTAAGTTAATATTAGTGCAAAAATCGGGAGTGTTCTTTAATATTTTTATACTGTTTTTTTTTATATAAATATATTTATCATCAACTGAAGTGTGTGTGTGTATGCCCTGTGTGGCTGTGTCGTGATTCTGTGATACTTTTTGAGTGCAGTGCAGTGAACCAAAATGCCGATGTTTGGAGGTTTGTCGTTCTACGATTCGTCCAGCTTTACACCCCCATACACGTATAGTTCCATTCCTCTTCCTCGACCGCACATATCAACCCCGTACTTTTCCACTGGTCTAAGCAGCACTTCTTACTATGGAGGAATTGGATCTAGTTTCGGCGTCACCTCATATCGATACACACCTTTACCAACAATTTCTGAAACTTCAACCTTATCAGGTTCGCCGAATATTTCCCGCCGTGCAATGTTATCGCCACGACGCCGTCAACCCCCTACATACACGCCCCCGCGTCCGATTTACATTGACACATCCGAGATCGACGTAACGACCCCGAGAAATACTCCAACACGACCTAGAGAGGTACAACGTGATGGAACAATTAAAAGAGGAAGGACTGTAGTGCGTCTTCACACAAAACACCTGAAAGACAATCCGGCGTTGCAACGAAATAAAAAGACTCCAGGAGAGAAATTAAAGGAAAAATTTATGATTCGCGAATATAACGATGTGAAGCAAAGAGTGATTGAAGAAGAGAAAAAGAGAAAACAGGAATTGGAAGAAAGAATGCGAAGAGAAGAAGAGAGACAACAAAGAATAAACAGAATACCTGAGAATCTTCTCACAAACGCCAATAAATCACTGCCACAAAATAATACGAACGAAAAACAAGAAACTCGTCGTCTTTCAGGTGATAGTACACAAAACGTGAAAAAACAATGTGAAAATGTTAGCGAGACTTCGGAAGAGGACGAAAGTAGTGACGAAGATTCAGAAGTGTTTATTACCCCTAAAGAAAGCGTTACCACGGAAGCGGGTACTAGGACAAACTTACAGTGTGTGCAAGAAAATCATCAACAAATACCAGAAATACCCCTTACAAGAATAGACAATGAACACCATAAAACTGTAAAAAGTACAAAAAAGAAAACTGTTAAAAAATCGGCGCCAAAGGAAACAGCTATGATGAAAGCTCAAAAAATTTTCGATAACATAGTTCACAATGTTATGCACCATACTCATGAAAGCAACGAGAAAAAAGACAAGAAAACTGTTAAGAGAAAGACAAAACGAAAGAAAGAAGAAAATGCAGCAACCAGTGGAAAAGGAACAGGCAACCAGGATGCTGTGATTCTTGATGTGCACAAAAAGACACTTCCGACAGAAAGTGATACTGATTCCACAGAAACGATTCAAACACCACGAAAAGACAGCTCGGCGAGTCTTACTGACTCTAATGAAAAACCCACCATAGAGACAAAGATTGATAATAAATACGATAAAACCAAGGACGCAGTAAAGAAAATCACAGATAAATTAACAATTCCGAAGAATATATTTGAAATCAAACATCATAAAGTTGAGGATAATCATAGGCCAAAACCCAAACCCGAAGAAGTAGGAAAAGCACCGAAACAAGGTGTTAAAGGAGCAGCTTTACTATTCGGCAAGAAGCAACAACAAAATATTGTTAAAAATGAATTTCCTCCTACCGAAAACAACAAAGGAAAATCTCCGGGAAATTCAAATTACCAACAAGTATCGAAACCCCAAGTTTTGAAGTCGGCAATACCATCAGAATCCAAAGTACCCCCCAAGGACAATGATCAAGTGAAACAGGGAACTGGTATTATAAAACCACAACATAAAGAACCTGATACTTCTATCATTCCTATTAGTCTTCCCTCCTCGCTTGTGGTCGACAATAACGAAGAGAAATTACGTTCCGCAAATACTAATGAAATAAATATTTCTGTGGAAAATAAACATCTACCTACATCTAACGTTGACGTAAAAAAATTAGACAAAACAGATGCGTCTTTATCGTCATCAACAGTCAATTACGAGAAAGAGAAAATTCCGGTTCAGAAAGACTGTATACCAAAAGCCAAAGTAAGCAACGTGTCACATCAACTTGACGAGCAAAGACACAAAACACCACTGTCAGATACGAAAGACGATTTGTGTCCCGCGAAAGAAAGCTGCGATAAGGAAGATAAACAAAGAAAGGATCTAATGGAGTCTATGAACTCGACGACAGACATTTTGACAGACAGCGGAAAGCAAGAAAGTTATCCGAATTCACAACATCTAAAGGCTGTAGGAGTTAACAAACCAGGAAGTAACAAGGACCAAACTTCAAATTCGTCTGTTGTGCTTGAAGAGAAAGTGGTTTTGCCGTTGGTTCCCAAAAAGGATATTTGTAAGAAGAGTGAAGAACCAGTTGCTGTTGTTACGGTAGCGTTACCTAAAAAGACAGAAATACAAGAAATTAAAACTGTTGCTGTTGTGAAAATCAAGGACAATTCAAATGATAAAGACAGTGACAATCTTGTAAATCGAAATAAATTAGGGAAGAAAGAAGTAAAAAATAATGATTCATCTACGACCCAGTTAAAGACGGAAGAAGTTCAATTGATTTTGACAAACAAAGATTCTTCTGCCAAATACTCAGAGGAAATTGTGTCACCGCAATTAAAGGACATTACACAGGAAGCAGAGACCATTCTTCCTGAAATCTCTGAGAAAACACTGGAGTGTACGGTGGAGAGAAAGAATATATATATGAGAATGGACTCCAAAGACGTGGAGGCCAAACACCTAGGCGCATCTCATAAGCCACAAACTAACGCGTGTTCTGCGCAACAGTCAGGTGATGAAGTCTCGTCTAAGACGGAAATAAAAAGTAAACTTAATACTAAGTACGAACCTTTCGTGGGAAAGAATGTATTAAGTAAACAAACTCCAAAACAAGTAGGGAAAATAAATTCTACTGCCGACCAGTCTAATAATGGCTTTTTGTTTTTGACAAAATTTCAGGAAAAAATTGAAGAAAAATCAAAAGATTTAGCACAAAAACCTATAGGAAAAAATGATGAAACGAAATCTAAGCCAGTACCACAACAGGCGAAAGCAGGAACGGAGAGTAAGTCTATCTTTCAAGATACAAAAGCCACACCTACATTAGAAGAATCAAAAGTAGATGAGAAAATGGAAGAGAAAAATAAATGTGCACCCCAAGAAACAAGAACTGAAGCGAAACTTAAACTTACACATGCACAAGAAAAATCAGAAGTGGAATCGAAGCCTCTTATTCAAGAAATGAAAGAGGAAACAAAAGTTAAGCCGAAACCTCAAGAAACAAAAGTAGAGACGAAATTTAAACCTGCTTCACAAGATGCCAAAATAGAGACTAAGCCTTCAGACGTCAAAACGAAAGCGGATTCAAATGCTAAGTTTACATTCCAAGAACCAAAGACAGACATGACAAGTAAGTTCACTACCGAAAAAGAAAAGCAAAACGTTTTTGCTCCTATAGACAAAAAGAAAGAGGTTGCTGTTAAGGTCAAAACAGAAGATAAAATTACCACTAGAACGCAAGAGCTGGCGAAGACTAACGTAGAACTGAAAGATAAATCGTCATCTCCCGTACAAACGAACGCCATTTCAACTCCAAAGACAACAATTGAGACACAAAACAAAGAAAAGAAATCATCATTACCAGTAAGCGATAAAAACGATACAACGGTAACTCCGGTTGTGAACAAACAAAAGAATGCACAAGTTTTAAATAAGAAGCAAGATCTACAATTAGAAGACAAGAAGAAGGAACAGAAAGATGTATTCACAAAGAAAGAAGAATGTGCAAAAAATATCAAGGATCTTCAACAAAAAACGAAGGAAATAGAGGAAAAGAGCACCGTATGTGCTATTACATCCCCACAAGGTACAACACTAAAAGAAGGGGACACTACAGCTGCCAAGACGTCAAAGAAGCCTGAAATAAAGGCAGATAATGATAAACAAAAAGAAACTTCAAAAGTGCAAGAATCGATTCCAGTTACCAAGCAGGAAGTAGCTGTAAAGGATGGAACAGCCTCTAAATTGACACAAGATGTACCCAAGCAGGATATAAAATCAACAAAGAACAAAGAGGCATCGTGTACGGGGATCGAACCAAGAAAACCAGTAGAAGCACAAAAAGCTCCAACGTCAGCTCCAAGTGCTCAACCTATTGTTCCGAAACCAGAAGATAAGAAACCTCGTAATAATGCAATACAAGAGAGGATTGCATTGCTTGCGAAAAGACAAGAGAAAAATATTCTTATAATAAAACCAGAAAATAAAGCAGCGAACAAGAAAGATGTAAGCGGTTCTGAGGCTCTAGAAAAGCCTTCGGAGAAAGAAACGCCAAATGATAATGCTTCCAAGGTTAAACAACAAGAAAAGACAGAAGTTGACGTGAAGCCAAATGACAAAAATGTCCTTTCAGGAACCGAACAAGCGAAAGGAACTCAAGGATCGCCCGGAACCGAGGAACGAACAATAAATAAACTCGAAACAAATTCTTGTCAAGAAAAAGAGAAGAAGTCAAGTATAACAAAATCGGGAAAATCGCCAGATGAAAAAACTAACATCGCCGAAGAAGAGAAAAGTAAAGACAACGAGGGGGAAACTTCTGGGGAATCGGAGGGAGAAGAAACTGAAGAAGATGAAGAAACAGAAGAAGAAACTGATGATGAAGATGGAGATGATGAAGAGACAGAAGAAGAAGAAGAAGCACCAAGAACAAGCACCTCATCCGAAGATTCTGGATTCAATAGTCGTCCTTCGTCCGGCTCTGGAAAGTTCGGTCTGAAGCAAAAGGGTAAAGTTGAAAATAAGTGTTTGTTTTTGTTGTGGTTTGCAGCATGAAAACTGTAATTGGTTAGTTTCATTTGCATGTAGCTACTAACATCTAAACACTCATACGTCACGATATGAAAAAAAAGAACTTCCTGTCTTAATGCTAGAGGGTGGGAGTTGTTTTGTTTTTCTTGAAGATCTTTTCTTTCCGTGAAGAGATCCGCGGACTATTTTTCAGTGATGAACCAGTTTTATTAGTTTTTAGGTTCAACGGGCCACCATGCGCCTGCCCAAGAGCAGGCCTCGAGGACCACAGTTTGCGGAACGCTGGTGTAGAGCATATAACCGTTCCCGTATAAAAATTGTACAGTTTTAATAGGTAATTTCTTTGTGTGTAAGAACCAAAGTTCATTGCCGTGTAATAAAGCATTTTAACTTAAAGAAACCATATAAATTATATAAAAATTTTCAGATGCACGACTAAATTGAGATATTTTCAAAGCAAATAAATCATTAAAGAAAAAGAAACACACCGTACCTAAACGTGCACGGAATTTGTTCAAGGAAGAACGCTTCTATTGGCATAAATTTAAGCGCGATACTAATATGTATTTTAGCATTTAGAAATGAAAATTCAGAAGTCAAGAGATACAAGAAACATTGACGAAAATAAAAGTTCGAGGTCATCTTTTTTTATACACCGAAACACAAAACTGTCATTTCTTGTACAAAGAGACCTTGAACCTTAATTTGTGAATGTACAAAATATGACAATTTCGTGCCACATATATTTCGGGGTATAAGATAAAACATTACGTCACATATGTTCTTTTTCGTGAAGTTGACTTTTTGACGCGACAAATACATAGTGGTATACAAATACCATTGAAAAAAACTTTCATATTGGAATATTGTATTTTGAATTTCTCGCTTACAGCACTTTTATTTCCCTTTGTAGAATAAAATATTAAAATTGTTTTGATATCGACAGCAAGACAAATTAAACTTCTATTTTAAAGGTATCGTCCTTTTCTTTCCCTTGGCATTGGGAGGATAATGAAATTGATTACATGATAAGAATATGACAATGTGTCGTGATTTTCATTGAGTGATATGGTGATTTATCGAATAGTGGTAAGCACTACTGCATTGCATAAA
>JAGDQP010069539.1:0-10872 GCA_022664845.1 Lepisma saccharinum
TTCCACACTATTTTGTAGACAACACAAGGGATAATTAACGTTCTTTATATATATATATATATATATATATATAATCCAAAACTTACTCTGTAGACAGGAAAAAAAACTAGTGTTCAAAATTTTCAAATAAAGGCGAAAAATACATTTTTCAACTTACTACATGAACGTGCACACAGCTTTCGGTCGGGAAGGGCGCAAGCCATAGTGCTGTTACCGCCCATAAAATTCATTTTATCTTATCTTACACAGCTTTCGGTCTTCCGTTATACAAAGGCACCAAGACAAGTAAATCACCACAATACGTGAGCAGCTGTTGCTATCTGTTACCAGTTTGCAAAACTACTTGTAACAACTAACCCCGGTTTTCCTTATATTGATTTATAATCAAGCAAATATCCAGAGACTGGTCACCCTGACTGAATAGTTTTCAGACTTTTCTCTCAGTACCACTTGGCAATATGGTTATAGTATCTATAAGGGAAATAATTCATTTTCAAGGAAGTTGTGCTTGCTGAGAGATGTTATCCATAATATTTTAAGCTAATTAGGTTTCAGAAGCAATACTACCCACAAAGATCGGATAAATAAGGTGTTGGACCATCAGCAACTTCAGCTGAGAAACTAAAACGAATTATTAACTTTAGTTAATAATAATTATATTAATACAATTGAAAGCAAGAAATGAAATTTAAAAATAAATTAGCCCAGGAATTCGATCCATAAACCTTCGGTATTAAAGGCCAGTACAATAACCTTTACTCACACATGGACAGCGCTTGTCATTTTGTCATTTCCTTTTTCCTTTTAAAAATACTTTTAGACACTATTTAAATGCTTTTTCAAGCATACTTTAAATCACTCAAACTATATTTCATTTAATACTTTGGATACAATGAAAAATCTTTCCGTTTGTAAATAATGGCGCTTCTAACAAATTTTTGAACACATTATGTTCAGAATTTTCGTATGTAAAGGCGTTTATTCACAGCGTAAGGTATAAGTCATACTTCTGTAATCATTTTTCATCTGTCACAAAATGAAGATGCACACAGAAACTCACACAAAAAATATCCATTAGAATCCTGTTTGTTTTAGGCCTTGTCGACACATTAGCTAAGCGAGCACGATACCCTGAGGCATTCATGCCTAGTAAGTTCGTGTTCATGCGTCTCTCGAGTTGATTACTATTTGCCAGTATAATTAGGCTCAGCGGATTACTTTCAGTATAATGAAGTTCGTGTGAAACGTTTGCCAAGTGGTTCAGATTTGAATAACTGTTCACTTTTACTGTCATCATAAGTGGATGTAACCATGAGTGATGGAAAAAGGCATGTCCTTCCCTTGTTTAAATATGATGTTTTGGACATCATCATGCATGACGGAAACTTATTTAATTGAAAATGAAATACACAGTTAAAACCTCGACTAAATCTGACTTAAACTGCAAATACAAGCTGCATAAAGTGTCAGATTTACAAAAACTCTACATAATTAGGACATATTTTCATCTATTTGAATTTGTCTAACTTTCGTTAAGAATTCAACGAATCGTTAGTTAACGAAGGTAATGAATTTTAAACACTTAAAGTTAGTTAACTAGTCGTTAGTCTAACAAAGTTTGATGAAACCCATCACTTACGCATACTTGTTATTTATGCTTATTACTCTTATGTACACTGTAAAAAAAAAGTGAACTTCGTTTACATTCTGAAAGCATCTTGTGCACATCTCAAATGATTCAAAGGTTGATCATTATTTGAACACTTGTTTACGCACGATCACTATTTGAACACGTTTTCACAGATGCTAGTGTATTCATAAGCGTTTTGCGGTCGTTTATGTATTACGTAAGCAATCAATGTGGAGGGGGTTGAAGTTGTATTTTTTCTGACAATGGAAAGGAGGATTAGAGCAATGCTTACGTAAGATTCGCTTAAAAGCATATTAGTATAGATTTAAAGATTTTTAGACTACGATATAACAATAAGAAATATGATATGTCTTAGATAAGCACAAGGGGAGGAGGCCGGTATCTGCTCATATTTGCTTGCAAGTGTGGGAGGGTGTCTAAAATGAATAAAACTGTGCTTACGTAAAACTTGAATTACCGCTTTGGTATCCTTGGAAAGAAGTGAATAAAGTTGCTGGGAGTGGGGATAGATCCGGTCGTTGTGATAGCCTATTGCTTGAATCAGCTGAGGTACGAAGAACTCTTTAAAAGCGACACTTCTTTCTCTAAATATAGTGGCCGACACAAGTATTAGAATAAAGAGAATTTTGCCTTAAACATTACTAGAATTGTGTATATAAAGGCCTAAATATAACAAAACATAAATTCTAACAAATTTATTTCACTTCAAAAATAATAACTTTAACTCGAAAATAAAACTTAACTATAAAAAAATTTATTACGATTTACAAAGAAAGATTTCATTTTATAACCTGACAGAAGTATTGGAACACGTCAACTCAAATAATTCAAAACGTTGTAAGAATTTTTTTCTCCAGATGATTCTTGATTTTTTTTTTTTTTTTTTTTGCATTAAACATACTTCTTAGTCAGTTCTGAGCCTATTTAGCCCATTCCTCTATAAGGATCTCTTTATTCTGTTTTGGTTCTGATGTAATGTCGTTTGACCCGCTTTTGGGGTTTATTTCGTCTACTCTTGATGAAATATGCGTATTAATGAGAACTCTGAGGTGGGGTGTGTAAAATGTAAGATGTGTTTCGTACAATCCACTGCGATACTATTTCTGCATCATTTTGCCTCGGATCATTGTCTTGTTGGAAATAAAAATCATATTTTCTAACCCCAATTTCTCAACACTGTCTTGAATATTTTCCCATAATATGAATACACTATTAGAGACTGTGGAACCCTACACTATTGCACTTACTCCTCCATGTTTGACTCTGCCTTCTTATCCCATTCTGTAAGTCAGGGGTTTCCAAACTCTTTTGTCAGCGGGCCGGGTTGAGTCCGAATTATAAAAAAGAAGAGGGCTCGGGCACCATTAAAAAGGATCAAATCAAAACTACTATAGTAATTTTAAAACTCTAACCTTTTTGCAGGTTGTATTTCTAGTTTTGGATTTGTTTCGGAGTCAGTCAAAACCGCTGCGCGGGCCGTAGGTTGGAGATCCCTGCTGTAAGTGATAACAAGGCCAGGTATAGCGCCAGTGTTCTAAGAAAGAAATCATTTGCCAATAAAGTAAATCAGAAAGGAACATTATCAATTTGTACATATATAAAAAAAGCAACGAACGACTTCTGGAACAAAGTTCAATGGTGAGATGAGCGCAAGTTGCACATAATGTAGTGATGGCCGAATATTAGTGTAAAGAAGACGCAACACAGAATAAGCCGCTCAAAACATGATAGATAGTTTCAAACCTGAAGGAGTAGGTGCAATAGTGTGTGGTTCTATAGTCTCTAATGGAGTATGGAACTTGTATTTATAGAATCCACAATAAGAAAGTTTGATTTTAAAAGTAATTTGCAGAAAAATCTTAAAGCACTGAGAATTTGAACTTAAGAAATATGATTATTTCAAGCAGACAGTGTGTAGAAATTGTTCTGCAGTGGAATTTATGGAACACATTTCACGCTTTGAAGCTCCTACCTCAGAGTTATCATTTAAATTCCATCAAGAATAGATGGAATGAACCCGAAAACAGTCAGATAACATTAAATAGAACCAGAACAGAACTGAAGGAAATTCTTATTGAAAATGAACTAAATAGGTTCAGGACTGGCTACGAAATATGTTCATTCAACACCAAAGAAACTTTCAAGAGTTACCTGGAGGAAAGGGACTTTTACAAGGTTTTGAATTACCTAAGTTGACTGTGTTCCATTATGTTCATCAGGTTAAAAAAAAAATGTTTTTGTAAATCTTCATAAAAACGTTTTAGTTTTATATTACAGCTAAAATTATTATTATTTAAATAAAATATATTTGTGTTACAATTTGTTTCGTTAAATTTAATATATACACAATTGTAGTAATTTAGAGGGCGAAAGTTGCTTTGTTCATAACTTTTGTCTACCACTGCATATATTGAAGAAATTCGATGCGGAAATGAGTAAGCCGGAGTTTATTGAGATATATTGTAAACAAATTCTGTATAAGAAGTGTTCTGAAACACTTCTAAGTTGTTTAGAAGTGTCCTAAACAAACATGCGAGTTCCAACAACGAGGCATAGAGCTTTTTTAAGTGGATTCCAAACTGTTAGGTTCCATGTACCACCTTCGGGTACTAACCCTGAATTTCGTGCATAGAAGAGAAGCGTGCTTACCATTCAAACAACCATTCTCTCTTTGTTGTTTGTAAATGTCTTGAATCATATACCAGTACGATTTTTACCAAAGAAGTTCCAGTAAAAATAGTTTTTCGCCTAAGCAAGATTAATAATGAAATTTTGCTATTTCCCTTCCTGTCAAACATACGAGGCAAGTGACGTTTATTAGCAATAGTATGGAGCATGATTATACAGATTTGGTGGATTAACTGAATTTTTATTTATGGCCTTTAGGCGTCTAAGCTTAGGCCGATTAGTTGGAATACGTTGGCACGTGTACAACTGTAAATAGATAGGTTATTCAATTTTATATGCTTCAGAACTATATCAGTATTTTACGTAGTACCAGGTATGTTTGAATGTTTAGAACTCACAACATTCTAGATTTGTCAGACAGAAATCTAATTTGTTGAAATTTAGATTAGTTTGAAGTTTAGATTAGTTCTATTCAGTGATGGATATATTTCTGTGTGGAAGTTTTGCAAAGGTAATGAAGATGACATGCTCGTAAGTTCGTTATATTTGAAAGGAAAATTAGTAAAACAGGGTTAGCATATATGGATGTTTATATTTTATGGACTTCGTCAGTATATTTACAAAATTTAAATATGTTGTAATGGATAAATAATATGTAGTTAACATATGTTCTTCCCCGAACATCGTAACATTTTACCTCACCAAGCGTAACAGAAGAACATATCTTCGTAATGGCATGAGAAATATTAGACTCGGACTGAAAAGCATCTCATCTTGCCTCTTGCTTTCCTTGCAATAAATGTAAATTAAGTGAATTTCTTTTTTACAGTGCACACTAGTAGATAATTGGTTGTCCTTGGGCATTTCGGTAAATCATCATTGATGTACATATTCCCTTGGTGAAACCATAAGCAGACTAGGTCCTGAGTTTCACCATTTCTTTTGGTTTTTGAACGATAGAAGTAGTAATATCCAACTACTTATGCACTTTCTTTATTTTTAGCGGCATTTTATTTCGAAGAAAATACCTCAACATTTCTGAAATGTGAAATATGCTTCAGGTTTTCGAAGTCATATTGTGTCGACCTAAGTTAATTTTATATGGAGGACCATTTCAAACTTATCCGGGTCCATTACAGCTCTCGGAAAATCATTCAATCTCTACACATTTTTACATGGATTTAAAGAACGTTAATCTTTAACTTTCCAAATTATTTTAATTTAACCGGATCAAATAGGAATGTCCATTTCGTTTTATGAACTCTGTAAACAAAAGTTGTCTGAAATTATTCGGTTTTCCTAAAGAGAATATCTGGTAGTTTTGTCCTCTTCTGTATCGTTTGTCCCTTTTTTAAATTACATCATACTTCGTCTGGGGTCTTCCTTCCATCTCTGATATTAAACTCATTTCGCTCTCCTAATTTCAACCTTAGTTACTTATGCCTGCTCCATCCTAAATTCATCCCACTTCATATTCTCTCTCTCTCTCTCTCTCTCTCTCTCTCTCGCTCGATCACGCGCGTTAAGTTTGAAGTCTCCCATTTCATCTCACTCGTACTCATCAATAGCTCTCAGTGCTCTCCCATGTTCGTGCCCTTTGGCCGTCAGCTCATCCTTATCCTTCATTGTGTCTAGATTTCCTTACTCCTCATCTTGTGAACATATCGATCAATGAAAAACCCAATATGTCGTCATAACGTTCACCTCTGCTGTCTGAATTTACTTATCAGTTGGCAGCTGTATATAGTTTGAAACATGTGTAATTCAAACATTATATGAAACTCATTTCAGATTAAGATACTGTAAGACGGTGTTCTTTAAAGTTGGTCATTTAATTTAATTTTAATAAATGAGCTGTACTAATTTTGAGGTCTTAGTCTATGAAACATGAGAGAGAGTGGTAACTTTCCTCGACAACCACAACAACGGAAGGAAAGGGTTGTGCAAAGAGAGAAATACATTTATTTAAGGGAATATCCAGCATTCGGCTAGGAGTGAGGAAAGTCTACGATTAAATTATTATTAAACTTCTAAACCCCTCTCTTCAGTGGACCCTTACGGAACTTGGTCGAAGAAAAACTTTTGAGAAACTTCATTCAAGATAACCACATGAGATTATTGAGAACCCATAAGTATTTCCACATATTTTGTTCGCAGATCAATACTTCTGACCTCTGTACCAAGGCATCTGGTTAGGTTTTAGTTCCATAAAATTTTCACTTTATTTGGAAGCCTTGTCTAAAATAACTCGATAGGAGATTTACTAGAAGTAAATCCAGGAGCAATTCATTCGTTTCATTCACAGCAAAAACAGATCATAAATGTTGCGGTAGTCTGTTTTTATAGAAACTTACATAGGCACCAGAATAATGTTACAGCAAATTCCGTATTTATACCTGGAATAACACGCTTAATTTATAAGCTTTGTGAGAACAATTTGAGAATTACTGGAATATTAAAACACAGTCGAATTGAAAGTACTTTAAAAGGAATACATTGAGGTACTGAAATTTAGTTTCAGGAGTGGACACTGCTTGCAGTTCCTTCACTGAAGAACAGTTACGCGTTGTAAATCCCAGAAGAGGAAAGGAAAATGCACGGATTCCATTTTGTATGAATCTTTCCGGTAAAATCAAAGATCATGTAATTCTTATTGTAGTTGAAATTGAAAATAATTACTGTAATGAGAACAAGGTTATTCTTCTTAAAAACATATCAAGAATGTAAATACAAGCTACTACATGAAGAATTTCATCCATGCTGTAGCCTACGTGCTCAAATTCAACCCTTGGGTAGTCACTACTTCGAGATTTGATAAACTGATATATCATCATTTGTCGAAATATTACATCGGTTATGACTATGTGGCGCTACATTTGCAATCCTATAGCTCCAAATCTATGCATTAAAAAAACAAAAAACAAACATTCCTTCCAAGAAACGTTTGTTTGAGTAATCACCTCCCAATTTGGTCCGCATAGTTTTTAACCTTCTTGAATATTATAGATTACTAAGTTGCTTTCTTTGTCCTGTCAAGGCAAGGATAATACTCAGCTAAAGCTTCAAAGCGTCGGGAGGGAATGCTAAATTGTCCTAAAATTGTAAAGACTGCATTTGAATTGTAAAGGCTCTAATCCTAATTTCGGTGCTCTTAAGCAATTCGGCGTCATCTTCCATTGTTTCTGGAAAATAATATGTAAATGTTATGGATTACCTTGAGCTCTAGGTGTCGATTACTGAATATCGGCCTTAAATGTCGATATACGTAACTTTTTCTGTGTTCGTGCGTAATTGATTATAGCCGTAATAGTTGTTTCATATCGCTTATAATTTGGTTGTTGATTCTCGTTTTCAATTACTAGACCAAGCAGGAGATTTGAAAGTAAAAGTTATTAATCTCAATAGAAATGTATTTCTTCTCGATAGTTCTATGTTCAAACTTTTCATTGAAATCTCTAGAAACACTATTGAGAAAAATAATAATACCTAAAATCTAGGTCATTCAAATTAATTTTCTTGAATTGTATCGATAACCGAGGACATGAGGTTGGGAATCGCAGTTGTAAACTGCAAAGTATGTACTTCAAACCGAGGTACCCAGCCCTCGGAGTCCAGATAATGGGTATGTACGTGGGTTCAAACCCTACGACCGACTATCCTGACTGAGGTTTTCCAGGGCTTTCCTCAGTTCCACAAGGCGAATGCTGGTATCGTACCTTAAGCAAGACCCTGGCTGACACCTTCTCAATTCTCTACCTACCCAATCGCGGCCTGAGCAAAAAAAAACAAAAGGCCATAAATAAATTCAATTCAACTCTAGGCCGAACCACTTCTGATGCCATTTTAGCCTAAGAAGGACATGTGTGAACGGTTTACGAGAAATCCAAGTGGAAGTTGAAAGCAATATTTTGTGCCATTCTTTCCAAGAAGTAAACTACAATCAATAGAAAAATATCAACAGGATTATATGTAGAGAAAGAAAATTAGAAACTTCCACTCACGTTTTGGCAATATTGAGTATTCGTTTTCTTTCATTGAGTTGTGTATTGCAATTTTATTGTTTTCTTTTATTTACTTGTACAGGTGGCAAGTATATTTATTTTTAGTGAAATTAATAGTGAAGTCGATAGATGGAAGTTGGAAATACAGGGAGCTCACAGTTTAGTCTGATTTACTGCCAGTCTTGTCACAACAACGGTATTATAGTCGTTGGAAATTACTATACTTTATTTTTAAAAGTGGAAACCATTATGTCTAGACATATCATTTGTCTTCCTACGGTTGCTTAAAGAAACTTAATTAGATGATTATTACGCAATATAGTTTTGTGGTTTCAGCAGAAAAGGACAGAACTAATTTGCAACGAACGATTTTGTTGAATAGTAGTCAAGTCAGGAAGTGGATTACAGCCGGTCTAGTTTTCTCGATTCATTCAATCTGTGATTCCGTAAAGTTACGAACGAAATTATGTCTAGCATGAACAATTAGGTGACTTAGAGGGCAAATTCTGACTTGAGAACAGTCACGTCAATTGTTGGTGATGTATCAAGTATGTAATACAATAATATAAATATACCCCATGAGAAACAAAACTCAGCAGATTACTAGGTCTAAGTTTATATATACTTCAGCCAGCGCACCTCGTTTTCGATGCGCCGACTGGGCAGCTTTGTGCGGTCAACGACACGATCGAGTCCCGGAATGGGTATGGATTTTAACTGGCTCTAAATGAGCGAATCGTGACGGGCCGAAGTCAAAAGTTACTAGACTGACCCATACAAAATAAAGTTTACCAAAGTTTTTATCGTTTTCGATGCTTTTCTTTCAGTGATTCTAGTGTCCAACTTGTATAACCAGAATATATATTTGTTTTGTTTTTTTATTATATCTTTGTATTCAATTTTAGAACAATAATGTAATATGGTCAATCAATTCGACAAATATTAGGAATGAAAATTTAATTCTTTAAATTTTAATTCTTCATTGCAGCAAGACTTTCGTATGTGAAACAAATGAGAGATGAAAAGCGAATGGGTTGTATGTAGGTTGTGTCTGTGTATTCTACATTTATAATGAACTTTCACTGTTGAAAACTTTACTCAGTGTCAGCTTTGTCTAATGAATGAATATACCATTGAACGACTTAGTAAAGTTCATTCTCATGTATTTTTAACTTGAGTAAGAAGTATGGGAAAATTTAAGGCACAGGCAGCACAGCTTAAGGGTAAGAGGAGTAAAGTGTCCACTAAAATTTAAAGGTGATCTTTTTGTAGATACTGTTTCCAAAAGATGATTGAACTTTGTCTATTTGTAACGTTTTCCCTTTAAGTGTGAGCTTTGTTTTTCTAATGTATACAAAGTTTTCTAAACGTTGGCTTTAAATCCGACAGTGGAAGCCATAGTTTGGTAAAACTAGTATAGATGTTAAATTTTGTTATAATTTAAAGTGTATATGCATTGATAGGTAATATTCTTCAATAAACGTCTTCAGAGAAATTTCACTGCTTCATACTGCATTCATTCAATATTTATGTTCAATTTATTCATAATTGTGACAGTTGAAAATGATAACATATTGACTGTATCTCAATATGTCATGTGTCGCACTGTCGGAAAAATAAGTGATCCTTCCTACGTTGTGGGTGTTCTCGTGGTTGATTATCTGGATTATACAACCACAGATTACTTCTGCATACTTTATCAACTTCATATGCCAATTCTGTTAAACAATCACGTAGAATAGGCGGGGAATTTGCAGGCGCTCTTCTGGAGACTAATGCATCTGCCCACATGAGTCTTTCTTGGTTGCCATTCATAAAAGCATGCTTCGGGAGATGTATACGTAGTGTAGACTCGTATTTCCCATTATTTTCTGGTCAACTGAAAGAAAGACTTTAGTGTTGAGTGACCACAATCAAGTGCTTCGTTTGTCTTTACACAAGATATCATGTATTGCAATACAAAATGCCAATGGGAAGTTAGTGTACTCATAACGATTTTACATAGATCGTATGTTTTCGTTTTAGGCAATCTAGCCAGATCGCGAATTCATATTCTTGTCCCAAGAATAGAGTAGGATGGACCCCAGTATATTTCCAAATATAGAAACAAATATTAACAGTCTGAACTTGCCAATATCAGTTCGTCCGTGGCATCCAACCCTTCGATTGATTGAATTTTTATTAACGTCCTAAATGAGCTTCTGAGGACGGGACCTACAGTTCTTGGTTAAGTGGACTCCGACACACTCCGTTCAATAGACCCCGGTGGGAATTGAACCCTGACCACGCTCAGAGCAAGCGAGCGCACTAATCTCTAAATCGCCCCGAAGTGTCGAATCCTTTGAATTCTGAATTCACTGCGGTACATATTTCTACCCATAGAATTTTCCCTACATTTCTGTTTCTGTACTCATCTGAAGCTGAATCCCAAATTGCTTTTCCTACTATTAAAAAGGCTCGCATCTAATCCTTCCACTATTTCTTGACAGAAGAGAGAAACGATCACTACCGAGGGCACATTACTACTTGATAATCTACTTGGTCGGAAATCTTTGAGCAGCTGGACTCAGGAGAGCCTGGCAAAACCTCAAC